>JAVXUP010002430.1:22500-132630 GCA_033070095.1 Escallonia herrerae | reverse complement strand
GGAAGCTTCAAATTCTTAACCCACTGACAGACCTTCTCCACTTGTTTCTTGTCTAGACAGTAAGGTGCTTTCGGAAGTATGGTCCTCCCACTGACTGTCCGAGGATGCAATTCACGGCGTACACCCAACTGTTGTAGATCCCTTCTCGCTTTAAGGTGATCTTTCGATTTGCCCTTGACATTCATCACTGTGTTGAACACATTATCAAAAACGTTCTTCTCAATATGCATCACATCCATGTTGTTTCGGATAACGAGCGTCCTCCAGTAGGCTAACTCCCAGAAGATACAAAATTTTCTCCAGTTGTGCTCTTTCCCGAACCCTGCAATCTTCTGATCCGGCACACCCTTACCGTGTGGTATGTCAGTATCAAGTGCCTCCAGGTGTGAGAGTACTTCTTCACCAGATGGGTAGTCCAGTGTGACAACCTCACGCTCGATTGTCCCGTCAAATTTATCCTTCTGCCTACGAAACTGATGGCCCGGTGGCAAAAGCTTACGGTGACATCCGAACCACGAGGCCTTTCCGCCGTGCTTTAACGTATGACCGGGGTTCACGCCCATACAAGCAGGGCATGCTAGCTTCCCATGTGTGCTCCAGCCACACGTCATTCCCAATGCGGGAAATCATGTATAGTCCACATCAAAGCAGCCCTCATCTGAAAATTTTGTTTAAGGGATGCATCATATGTTTCGACTCCATGATTCCATAACTGTTTTAACTCATCAATCAACGGCCTTAAATACACATCTATGTCCTTACCGGGACTCTTCGGCCCAATAATAAGCAACGACAAGAACATATACGGCTTCTTCATGCACATGCCTGGTGGAAGGTTGTAAGGGACAATAATAACAGGCCAACAGGAGTAAGGCGTGGTAGACTGACCGAAAGGGTTGAACCCATCGGTTGCCAGACCAAGTCTAACATTCCGAACTTCCTGAGCAAAGACTGGATGCCTGCGGTCAAACTCCTTCCACGCCTCTCCATCAGCTGGGTGTGTCAGCACATCGGCATCGTTGCTGCGAGTCTCACGGTGAGCCCTCATATGTTCAGCTGTATTGGAGGAGTAGTACATTCTCTGAAGCCGTGGTGTGACCGGGAAATATCGCAATATCTTCCATGCAATGTTTTTCTTCTTCCCTTTGTCCGGTTTGTACCTCGAATGATCACATACTGGACACCGTGACAAATCCTTATTCTCTTTCCAGAATAATACACAATCGTTATTGCACGCATCTATCCGGTCATAGCTCAACCCAAGTTTCCTCATCATCTTCTTCGCGTCATAGTACGACGGCGGTAGCTTTTCACTTTCGGGCAGTATTTCTTTGATTAAGGTAACAAACTCGTTAAAACCTTTCTCACTCAGCCCGTGGTCTGATTTCAACTGTAATAACCTACTAACCGCAGACAGCCGTGTGTGTTTCGGAGCTCCATCCCACAGCGGCTCTTCCGCAGCTCTCAACAACTCATAAAACTGATGAGCCCCCTCGTTCGGCGGTTGTGGACTGTCGTCACCCCAGTCAACATTAGCATGCCCAGCATCCATAATCATATCTCGGTAATCATATCGTGCCTCCTCCCTAACTTCAGTTTGACTAGTCGGGTTGGACGACAATACTATCGTTTCCCCGTGCTGCGTCCACCTTGTGTATCCACCCATAAAACCGTACCGACGAAGATGCCATTTTACTTCAATTCTTTTTCTCCAGTGCAACAACTCACATCTACCGCACGGACACCTTATCTTATCAAGGTCAACATGTGCAGGATGCGCATAAGCGAAGTCGAGAAATTCGTCAACGCGACACTCAAAATCTTCAGCATTCTTCCTTTTCATCCAACTTCGATCGACTGACATGACGACTGAATTATCGTACTGTATACCACCTTCAATTATGACCAGTGATTAGGCATTGCCGATGTAAATATGAATGCATGAATGTTACAAATTTCCCCTCCACTCTTCAACAGGTAGTGGTCCTATCCCATTCAGAAAAGCACATGTTTATAAAACAGTTTTTAACTCATGCTTAGTCCCATGTCTGTGAAAAATTCGGCAGCACCTCCCCGCATTTCTCCAAGTACACGACATCGATTAGGTGTTCTAACATTCATCTAACCTTGCTCAAGAAGGTTTGAAGGATGTTAGAAAACCAGATCTGTATGCACCCGGAGAAACACACGAGAACGTGTACCAAATATCCACGACATAGAACACAAAGCATGAGTCAAAACACTGTTTTATAAACAATTAGCTTTTCCAAATTGTCCAAACTGGACATCCAAAGGCTCATTACAAAGCATTACTTTGTAATGAGTACCTTTGAACGGGAACTAAGGGTTTTTATGCATGCATGCGTTCAGAAATTGATAACATATGCAAGAATCTTTCCGAAATATCAAAACTGCAGAAAGATCGTTACATATGTTACCAATTCCACATTAAATAGAATTCGTTGGCAACGAGTTGAACCATCTCGTTGCCAATGGACTTCTCAAAACAACAACTAATATAAAGAAGGCAGGGTTTGTAAACAACGAGTAATTGAACCATCTCTGGGCAATATGGAGTAATTATGGGATGTACAAGGGCTAATTAGGGCTAACTGTGTTATTAGGGTTAATTACGAGTATTAATTATAGCTAATTAGGGTTGATTAGGACTAATTAGGGTTATTTAGTCCTAATTAGGGTTTAATTGTGCCGAGTAGTGCTGATTAGTCCTAATTAGGGCTAATTAGGCTTAATTGGGTTATGTTAGGGCTAATTAATGTTAATGAGGGCTAGTTTTGGATAATTATAGCTAATTAGGGTTGATTATGACTAATTAGAGTTATTTAGTTCTAATTAGGGTTTAATTGTGCCGAGTAGTGCTGATTAGTCCTAAGTAGGCTTAATTGGGTTATGTCAGGGCTAATTAATGTTAATGAGGGCTACTTCTGAATAATTATAGCTAATTAGGGTTGATTAGGATTAATTAGGGTTATTTAGTCCTAATAAGGGTTTAATTGTGACGAGTAGTGTTGATTAGTCCTAACCAGCGCTAAAAATGTCGCATTAACCTAACTAACCTAAATTTAATGCACATTCAACAATCTCAATTCTGACACCTCATATAGGGTGTTGATATGGTGTCCGATACGTGTCTGACACCTCCGGACACGTGTCCGACACATACCGACACGTGTCTGACACCTCCGGACACGTGTCTGACGCCCACCGACACGCACCTCCAGACACATTAGCATACGTTAATTTATTTTTGAAATGTCGGACACCGTCGATCAGACGTGGTATCCGTGTCTGCGCTAACTAACAGGTATCTCAATCCAATTGGGTCCCATCCTCCGTCAACAATCTCAATTCTCAATTCTCAAATACTTAATGCAATAAAAATTAACAAAAATCACACATTCAATCCAATTAGGTCCCATCCTCCGTCAACAATCTCAATTCTCAATTCTCAAATGCTCAATACAATAAAAATTAACAAAAATCACACATTCAATCCAATTGGGTCCCATCCTCCTTCAATAATCTCAATATCTCAAATGCTCAATGCACAATTAACAATCTAAAATCATCAATTAACAACCTAAAATCATCAATTAATAATCGCAATTACTTCAAATGCACAGCTAATAACCTAAAATCATCAATTAACAACATAAAATCACAGACCAATAATCACAATTCTCAAATACACAATTAACAACCTAAAATTATCAATGTTCAAATGGGAAAAAATTGTTCAAAATGCACATATCCGATGCGCTTGAATTATTTCAATTTTGGATTCGATTGTATTAGATGAGATTCAATTTAGGGTTCAATTACAGAAATTTAGGGTTCAATTAGGGGGTTCTATTGATTCAATTTAGGGTTCGGTTGATTTGGGGCATTCAATTTAAGGTTCAATTAGGGGGTTCAATTATTTCAATTTAGGGTTCGGTTAGATCAGGGCATTCAATTAGTTTAATGTAGGGTTCAATTCGATTAGGGCATTCAATTTAGGATTTAATTATGGTTCAATTACTTCAATTTAGGGTTCAATTAGGAGGTTCAATTAGTTCAATTTAGGGTTCGGTTGATTTGGGGCATTCAATTTAGGGTTTAATTAGTTCAATTTAGGGTTCGGTTGGATTATGGCATTCAATTTAGGGTTCAATTAGTTTAATTTAGGGTTCAATTCGATTAGGGCATTCAATTTAGGGTTTAATTAGTGTTTAATTATATCAATTTAGGGTTCAATTAGGGGGTTCTATTGATTCAATTTAGGGTTCGGTTAATTTGGGGCATTCAATTAGGGGGTTCAATTATTTCAATTTAGGATTCGGTTGGATCAGGGCATTCAATTAGGGGTTCAATTAGTTTAATTTAGGATTCGATTCGATTAGGGCATTCAATTTAGGGTTTAATTACTTCAATTTAGGGTTCAATTAGGAGATTCTATTAATTCAATTTAGGGTTTGGTTGATTTAGGACATTCAATTTAGGGTGCCTGTTACAGCCTCTCTCCCTCCACCCCATGTATCCTCACAGCCTGCCCACTCTTTTTACCCACTGCACACACTCAGCACTTTACACTGCACCACCTACATATATAAGTACACAACACACTATACGTACACACTGCACTCAGAAAATGCACTTGCAGTCACGGCTGCCATCACTGCGACTCCATAACCACCTCCTCACGCCCAGCCCAAAACACACCAACCTGTAGACCCCTCTCTCGGCAGGACAGTATCAAATCAACACCTCAATTATTTTAATTTTTTTAATATTCAACCATAGTTTTCGAGATAACCAGTCAAAACACCACATAATTAAAGAAAGTAGCATGATCTAATCCCAAAAATTACAACAGTGGGTGCTAAATATTGACATATGTACCATGCCAAACCAAAGAAAATCAACAGTGGGTGACTTACCTTCTAAGTGCGGCTGACGAGTAGTGCTTGTCGGCGGCAGTGGACGGCGGCTATGTTGGTGGCGAGGCGGCAGTGGAGGGCGGCACTGGCGTGGCGACAATGGAGATATATATTGGTCTATCGGCGTCGAGGGGAGGATGTTGCGTCGCCGGAGGTGGGGCACCGTGGAGGTGAGAACGGCGGTTAACCGTGGAGGTGAAAGTCGCCGGCAGAAACGGGGTTGAAGCTGATTTTCGAATAGAGAAACGGGGAGAGAGAAGAAACAGATCTGGTTAATTTTAAGGATAGCTTTTAGCGACGGAATGACCCCGTCGCTAAAAGTCCGTCGGTGAACGTCGTACTTTACCGACAGAATTATTAGCGACAGGGACATTCCGTCCCTTAAAATTTTTTATTAAACCCTCCAAAAATAAAAAATAAAAACTAAAAATCTTTTAGTGACGGAAGTTCCGTCGCTAAAAGACCGCCGGAAATTGCCCGTTGAAAAAAACCTTTTTCGACGGATTATTCCGTCTCTAATAATATTTAACGACTGAATTTTTTCGACGGATAATTCCATCGGTAAATTACAATTTAGCGACGGAATCCAGTCCGTCGGTAATATTCCATCGCAAAATACCTATTTTCTTGTAGTGAATCAAGAATCAAGAATCAAACACACCCACTAATTTGAAGTATCTTTAATACTCTAATCTAATCCTTCGTAATATAGTTAAATACTTATACAGTTATCAACTCTCAAAAACATATCATCAACTACCTGTAATTATTTTTCCTTCCCATAAACTAGATCTTTGTATTACAGGGTTGAGGAGGAAGATCATTAGTATATGGTAACACTTTACAGAATATATAGCCAGAGACCCATCCCAATTGATTATTCCAATATCTAAGCCAGTAAAAGGCTCGGCGTGGCTTCAATGGGCTGCCACGCTACAACCATTGACGGTAGATCGGTCCATGGTGGTGCCATCACAATTGTGGATGATGACCGAAAAGGAGTGGGCAGCAGGTTGTGACCGTTTAGTAGTGGACGGTGGCTACTGGTGAGTTAGTCAGTGTAGCCTGAGCGGTGGGCGGGGGAGGGGGGAGAGAGTAATGTGCTTAGGATGATGGATGGCTAAGCTGATAGTATCAGACTTAAGGTTAGGATAAATTATATATGGGGCGGGGCAGGGCGGGGTAGAGCGGATACCGGGGCGGATTAGACTAAATATCATATCCGACCAGTACCCGCTACGGGTTTAGATTTTAGCTATCATACCCGCCCCATAACCCGGTCAAAGTAAAAAAGACCCCTCAGGATATCCACCGGGTGCAGATCGGATATCCGCCGGGTGCATATCAAATTGTCATCCCTAGTAGGAACTGTCACTTCCTATTCAGACATTAAAGACTGATAACTTCGACACAAACCCTCCTGTTTCATTGGATTATGAAGCTCATGTGTGTGTTACGGGTATGTACTTATACAAGGTTCACATGTTAAATAGTTCCCAATGCAATGACAGCTTTGGGATATTGGTTTATCGCCAACACGACCATGAAGCTCCTGTGTGTGTTACGAGTACGTACTTATACAAGGTTCACATGTTAAATAGGTCCTAATGCAGTGACAGCTTTGGGATATTGGTTTATCGACAACACAACCACGATAATTTTTTCTACTTTTTGACATTCCAACTTAACTTTTAATACAAGATAAAAAAAAAAAAAAAAAAAGAGAACGAATGAAATTCACTTTTACCACTAAAGATAAAAAAAAATAGTTGTCAATTAAGAAAAATGATATTGCCGTCCTATCAGAATAGGGTCACTCAGAGAAACATAATATAAACAAAACTATAGACCTAGTGCAAATCTAACACTAAAATTCCTAAAACACCTAGGTCACTTCGTACAAATCCCTTTTAGAGTTACTGATGTTATCTACAATTCTCTTTTCAGCTACACATATATACAGAACACCCTCTCCTTTTTAGTTCTTGCTATGTATCAAGTTTACAGATATCTTGCTCTCCAGCTGGTATGTCCTTGCACTTTTACAACATCTTACATGCTGGAATATGGCACTCTGATTACTTAGTTAATATTTGATACAAGAGTTGTTAGTGGCTTTTCTCTACCCTTTTCAACCATGTGCCAGTTGATAAGTCTCCACGTACTCAGAGAACATGTTCGACCATGGGCGTTTAAGGTGTTTTAATGAAGATTGAAACTTCAAAAAATAGAAGGCCAATAGCAAACTGCCCTAGGTTAGTGTTTTTTAAGGTTTTATTTCCTTTCTTTTTCTTAAAAGCCAGTTTTATTTGCTTAATGGTCCATTCAAGTTTTGTTCTATAATTAACTTGGCAGACCCCATCCCTTTCTCCTTTCGATTCCCATGCAATTAAGTACTTACTAGAAAAGCATCTCTTCTCACTTTTTCAAGCTCACTGCTGGTATTTGCCTCTGGGGCGGCAGATTTCTTTTATTGCATCTTCCCCCATTGTGCAAGCCTGAGGTGTGCCTGCCTTTCCTTTGGATTTCACCAGTTTAATTACCTCACAGGTTGATAATTTGCGATTTAAAACAACTGACTAGCTATGATTTAGTTTAAGAGTATTCAACCTGAATATGTGAACCGTAGATTACCTTTAATGATTAAATAGCTAGAAATTATGGTTTAATATGATAGTCTAAATGCTTTGAAACTGTTCTGAAAGGATCCAAAACTGTGCTTTAGCATGGATGATTACAAATTTGAGGCATGGACTACACGCCTGGTAAAGCTTTTATGGCAAAATAAACTGTCATATTTTGTTTTGTTGGCAATGTTGGAAAATAAACTTGATTTAGTTCTTTAGAGTGGTCATTAGTGTGACATGTTAGTGGGTTCTTAAGATGTGTCTTAGTGGGTACATAAGTTACAAGTGCATTATTGTTATGTGTTGGTGGAAGTAGTGGCTATTATGTTGTTGAAATAGTAGATTAGTGGTAGCTTAATTATATGTCTAGGAGTTATTTAGAAGTAATATAAAAAGGTGTAAGATGATGCAAGTGTCAGATGACGAAGAACTATGAGATAAAATTTCAAGTTATTTTGTGTGCTCTTTTAAAGCTCTTTCCATGTCCTTCTCATATGAGTGTATGAGTTTGCGCGACCCTTTTGTAGTGTCTCCAACAAAATGGCATCAGAGCCACAATGGTCCAAGTAGATGTTGTGGCGTTATTGTTTTAGTCATTATGGTTGAAGAAGAAACAATCCAAAATGAATATTTGGTGTGAGAAATTGATGTTCTCGAATTGTATGAGAATGAGGAGTGTCCTTTCGTTGTATCTCAAATCGTGTGGTTTGTGAGATGTGGTTGGTGAAGAACCATATGGTAGCTTGTCGAAATAAGTTCGACAAAAGAAGGAAGAAAAGGCACTTCGAGTATAGCAGAAGTCCATCCATACAGAGATATAGATGCATATTGGAGATGTAAGATTTTCAAATGATATTTGGCAAATGATCAAGGTCATTACTTCCAAACATAGATGTGACTTCTTACCCAAGGAGTATTGGGTACAAAGTTAAGAATAAGATGAATTTACAGACGAAGATGGTGAACATCTCGAGGAAGAAACTCTAATGCCAAATGGAAACAAGTTTACACTTCCAAAGCTGAAGAAATAAAGGAGACAAATGATAAAGAAAAGTGCAAGGCTTTTGAAGCCAATGAGAACGAAGGCCTGACAAATAGAAAAGAGCCATGATGATGACAATGCTCAAGGGATGGAAGATGAGAGCTAGCATTGACAAAGAGATAAAAGAGAGCGAGAACACAAATGATGATGACAATGCTCTAGGGATGGAAGATGAGAGCTAGTATTGACAAAGAGATACAAGTTCGCAGATGTCAAATCATGAACAACTCAGGTATGACTTTTAATTTTTATTTAAGAGAAGAAAATGTGGTGGGTCATTTTCATTATATGGCCTTGCCAATTTTGAATAAGAGAGTGATGATTACTTTTTCATGGGTAAGAATGATGTGGCAGTGCCACAAAGATATGCAACTAAGGTTGTTGTTTTGAAAACTTATTTCAATAAAATCTTTTTTTCATACATGCGAAGGAAAATAATTTTATGAAAAGTCAAATCAGTTATCCTTAACTTGCTTGGAGAATTTGTTGAGTGACACCGGTTAGGTAGATTTTTTTTACCCAGAGGAGTTACTTGAAATGTCCGAAGAAAATGGTCAAGATCGAGTATGCACACAAGTGACGAAGAAATGTCAGATGTGCAATAAGAAGATGACTCACATGCGATACAAGTCAAAAGAAATGGCGAAGAAGACTGTTGTTGTTAATGGAATTAAAGATGAAGACATTTATTGGCTCTTATCAAGCCCCTCAATCATGAAGAATGAATGAATACATAAATCAAGTTTAAAAGAGGGTGTTGGAAAATAAAATTCATTTAGTTCTTTAGAGTGGTGATTAGTGTGATATGTTAGTGGGTTATTCAGTTGTCTCTTAGTGGGTGCATAGGTTACAAGTGCATTATTGTTTTGTGTTAGTGGAAGTAGTGGCTATTATGTTGTTTAAATAATAGATTAGTGGTAGCTTAATTACATGTCTACGAGTTACTTAGAAATACTATAAGAAGGTGTTTGATGATGCAAGTGTAAGATGAGGAAAAACTATGAGATAAAAATTTCAAGTTATATTGTGTGTACTTTTAAAATTTTCTTAATGTCCTCATATAAGTGAGTGTATGAGTTTGAGTGACCATTTGTCTCCAACAGGCAAGATATGCATGAATACCCACTACTCAGTATGCATTTTGTTTCTTATGATTCCTAATGCTTCAGAATTTCAAAGTTGTGCTCCATGTTTAGGTCAATGAGTTTTGAATGCTATGTTCTTATACACATTGGTGAAAGTAAATGTTATTTCTTTTTCGTAGGTCAATGAGTTTTGAATGCTATGTTCTTATACACATTAGTGTAAGTAAATGTTAATTCTTTTTTCGTTTCGTCCCTCTTTTGCTTCTGCTGAAGTTTTTCGCTCACTTTATCGATTTCCCTCTTCTGCTTCTTTACACATTGACTGAATCCCCTCTCTTTGACATCTCTTTTCTACATGAACCACATATCCAAAAGTTTTCATATGCATTAGTGAAGGAAGGGCATCTTCGGTTTCATTTCATCTTCAGCGCATTGCTCCTACCAAGTTAAGACATCTGAATTATGATGTTTATACCCAATATCTTCATGTACCACAGTGCATTTGCTCTAAATCTGCATTGTAATAGTTATTATGTAATATAGCTATGATGTTTTCCATAAGTTTTGCACACTTTTTTCACAGGAAGTCTAATTTTTGTCATACCCAAAGCAATCTGCTTTGGTCACTACAGGTTCTAAATTTACGTAAGACACCTTTAAGGAATTGCAAAAAATTCAAGTTAGAGTAATTACCTTAGATCAATTACATTAGACCCCACAATGCAACTGAATATCCATGACTTTCTGAAATGTTTTCTTAAAAACTTCGAGAAAGAAGTGATAGCAGTTGAATTTCCATAGAATTTGATCCTTTAAAAAAGAGTCATACAATTTAGTCTTCAATAATATTTGACAAGATGACGTGTTATAATTTTTATACTTATCAAGTATTGTGCGTATTTCCATCATATGATTGTTTACGACTTCATGATGCTTAGAGTAATTACCTTAGATCAATTACATCAGATTTAACAACATGGCTTTTTTGTCTTAATGTCTCGATCCTACTATAGTAGGCAAGGCCTGATTTCTTCATTTTCCCCCTATTTTTCCTTGATCGTCGCATTGGAGCAATTGTGAAAAATAAGAGCAGAAGTTGCGTGCAACAACTATTTTAAATAAATAATTTCTCATGTCTGATCTTTAAGTTTTGGTCCAATAAAATTGCATGACAAAAACATCATTAGTGCCAATCATTTTCTCTTCATGAAACAATGGGGCATACATTTAACGGTGTGGCCACATTAACACTAACTATTTTATCTTTTCTAGATAGATGAACTAAATAAGTTTCCTATCTAAGCAATAAGAACACCAGTTTTATATAAAGTGAACTTAGCATAAGAACACCAGTTTTACATAAGTGAACTTAGCATAAATTTTGGGTAGATATGCATCACCTTTTGTATCTTATAGATTTCTTAAGTTATTAAGAAATCTTATAGGTTAAGTTATTGATGATAAGTTTCTTTAGCCATACATGCCAACAATTACAAAGGCAACATCAAAGGGAGAGAACAAGAGACAACGGGTCTGTAAAGAGATGGAGCCATGGGTGCTCGTGCTTGGTGGTAAATTGGGGTTTGAGAAGTTGAGGATGGCTTCAGTAATGGGGGTTGCCGTAAGATGGCATGGTGGGTGTCTTTGAGAAAAGAAGGTGAGTTGATGATCGAAGGAAGCAACTACGAACAGGCAATGTGGAATGCCTGGTAATTGAAGGTAGAGAAATAGTTATGTGGCTATGAAGGTGCAGATGGCAATAATGGTAGCTGTAATATATAGTCATGGTGGAGAAGAGATATGGCAGCAATAATAGAGAACCGGTAAGAGAGGGCTGAGGGCAGAACAATGGTGATTTTTTATTCATTGCTTCCACTAATTAATAAAATAGCTTGTATAGAGGAGGTTTAGAGTAATGGTGGCAGCTATGGAGCTACATATATAGCAATGTTGGTGATTGTGAGATAAGGCCATTCGTACATGTGGGGAGAATGATGACAATTTAGCAGAACAACGTTGTAGCCATATCTCAACTTTCAAATGTTTTGGATTAATGGTAAGGTAAACATAGGCTTTAAGGTTAGTAAGAGATCTCACCAGGTTATGCCATGCAGCAATTCGAAAGGGAAAATAATAGAGACACGAAGGGTGTTTGTGGGTTATGGATGATTGGTGTGTTGGTGGCTAAAGATTGGTTCACACAAAGATAAGACTCAAGAGTCATGGCGGAGATGTTTTTGGCGTCTGGGTTTCTAAAGGTTTAGTTAGTATACAGATGGTTTGAGAGACTGAGGAGATTGAGGTCATAACAACCCGAAAGGTTGTGGTGTGCTGGGATTTCAGTAAATGAATTTTGGTTTTATGGTGCTAATAATTATATTCAGAGGGATTAAATTGATCATTAAGGGTGATGGTTGTCGATAGTGTGGTAATGCTTGGACGGATAGTGATTGAAGGTTTATGATTGTAACAGATGGCCATGATGGAGGAAAAGGTATGTTAGCAATCGAAAGGAGCTAGCAAGAGGTCGAAAAATGATAATAATCTTTTGATTTGTTTTAACATTTTTACTGCAGAGAAGAGACATCAATGCAGGGGGTGTACAACAGTGATAGTTGTTATGGAGTTGCAGCTATGACCATAGTGGTAGTTGTGGGACTTGGCCATGGGTGGAGAAAGAAACGTGTCAGCATGCTTAGGTACCAGCAGGAAAGGGTAAACGACAACAATATCACGAGTATTGGGATCATAGTGTTACTCAATGACCAAAATATACATCAGTTCTACATGATACTTAATCATTGATGATTTTGTTGGCAGTAAACTTTGAAAGTCGTAAGTCAATTGTTGACACTAATTTTTACAAAATCCTATAAAATAACCTAACACTAGATACCGGAGGGATGTTACACCATATTTTGTTGTGCCGAGCCTCTTAAAAGATTTACCAGCTTGATTCCCACTCTTAATAAAATTGATTCTTCATCAAATATATATATATATATATATATATATATATATATGTAGAGAGAGAGAGAGAGAGAGAGTAGTGCTTTCAAATGCGTACTTTGGCCGCAAACTTTTTAATTATCAGATAGAACCATTTTTAGTCTTATCCCGTGCATTTGCACCGGTCAATTGACTAGTCGCATTAAATTCATAAAGTGTAGCTGATACGAATAACCCCCAACTGTTTTGCATGCTGTCATTCACCACTTTTGTTAGCAGGTTTAACCATTTATATTTGGCTCATTTTTGATCGGGTGTGTCCAATAGCTAGTTTTCATATATTGAAATGGTTTTAGGAGTGATGATATGTGAGTGCCACTTTTATCTTCTTATCATCATTATCATCATCATCATAATCATCATCATTTGTATACATAGATATACATGCGTATGTGCGCGCGCATGCACGCATGCGTGTTTGTGCTAACCGTAAAGCTCACAGCCAACTTCCTGGAATATCAGTCTGTCCTTTAAGTTAATACTTCTAATCCTCTGAGTTCTTTTTTCTTTTCATGTGTAACGAGTCACTATGATAAAATAATGTGTCCTCTATAACTTTCAGTCTATCTTTTTGAAAAAATAAAACATTAAACGTGTTCAAATGACTATTGTAACCCCTAACAAAAAAACCCACCCCGCCGCCCTCATTCACTTCTTCTTCAGCCCCTGCGCGGTAGCCACCTCCCCCCCCCCCCCCCCCCCCCAAAGAAGCAAAGTGTTCCCTCCCTCCCGTCACTGCATAACCCCCATCCATCCCCGCCACACCCCACACACCAAAATAGACGCGACACATGAACCCACAAACACATACAAAGACGCACACGGATAAACACCCATTCACGCTCACACGGCACGCACACGACACACATACTCACAAACACACACAAAAACACCACTGTCGCCACTCCTCACCCACCTAGCCCCTCGTCTTACCACCCTTCCACCACGACATACCCTTACTCCTTACCACCCCTGCTCATCATTGACCCATCAACACCCAAACACACACCCACACACATACAAACACACAATATGATTGAGATCATAAATTCAAGAACCACGACCATTGCTACAAGGATGAGGTGGTGGTTAAAGCAACGCAAATCAACACTTCTTGTGGAGGCCAGCGAGGGTGGTTATAGACAAATGAGGTAGAGGGATATGGTAATTACATTGGTGGCCTGACTGACGAGTGGTTATTGATTAGCGGAGGTGAGAGGGGAAGGTTGCCATTTAAGTGGCAATGTGCACGGGGATGGAGATGATGGCCTCTAA
Organism: Escallonia herrerae; assembly: GCA_033070095.1. Classification (NCBI taxonomy): domain Eukaryota; kingdom Viridiplantae; phylum Streptophyta; class Magnoliopsida; order Escalloniales; family Escalloniaceae; genus Escallonia; species Escallonia herrerae. The sequence continues at coordinate 118,652 of JAVXUP010002430.1, read as the reverse complement.
TGGAAATCAAGATTGGGCGATGATGGGTAGTAGATGTACATTGGCTATGAGGTGTTTGGTAGTAGTGGTGGTTGTGGGCTGTCTATGGTAGAAACAACATGGACTTGGGGTTGGCCGTATGTAGATTGTGAGGTGGTAAGGTTTGGTGACACGATTATGGTGGTGGCCAAGAGGCTAAGTATCGGTAGTGTGGTTCTGACACATAGGGGATTGGTGTTGGCAGTGGGGTTCGACAGGGGGGAACCACGTGGAGGTGCAATAGTGGGCTTGCAATGGTACGACCAAAGGTAGAACCCGTCGGGTTAGAGCGAGGGGACATGTTTGGTGGATGGATAGTTTACATAGGTGATGGTTGATGGTAAGGGGATTATAATTAGTGGTGGTTGGCAGGGCTGGTGGCGATTGTATTGATTTGCCCTTGAAACAAGAGCATGTGCTTTGCAAGTTCCCATTTAACGCCCAAAAGTAGATGGGCAAAAACTTTTGGACTGATTTGCGAAGCTTTTGTAAATTACAGGGTACACTATTACAAAAGTTACGGATACAGGGAGAGACCCCTGTGAAAATGTATAAATTGCAGGAGATAGTTTCATTAACTCTTTTAGTTCTGGAATTTAGGAGAGGGTGGGGGATGGAGAGAATAAGGGTTTTTAAAACTAAGGATAAAAGTTAATACTCAATTGTAAGTGAGCAAAGTGCTTAATCAACGAATATTCTAGTTTTTTCTCAACTAAGTAATTATCACAATTGGTGGTCAAAATTAATCAATTAACAATACAATCCATAGCAATTATAAATCGATAAAGTAACAAAAACTTCATTAGAGATATTTGAGATGATAATCAAACTGGGTAGACTAGAATAACCTTTGAGCTACACCATCCTTTCAAGGAATTCACTTTGTGGAGCTCTAGAATCAAACTAGAATAGGCTTTCTTACAGGTCAAGTTCTAATCACCCACAAACCCTTGATCACGAAGAACAAGCCTTGAATCCACAAAGCGTAAAATTCCCAAGATTTGTCCCAGTCACCTTTCATAGTGATCATTAGTTTACAAACGTAATCCTCTAAAATGATATTTAAGAAGAAAAAATTGATGACAATTAATGAATGCTCTGTCAATTTTGGAATTCTCATCCGACGGAACCATGCTTTAGTATGGTTTTGCTGGCATGCTTAGTATATATGTTTCAGCATAACCAAACATCATTTTTTATCAAATATTTTCAGGAAAGCTCCAACCTTATGCGATGCAATAGGTTTTTAAGGTCATTCTAGGTACTTGTCATCAAACATAAACTAGTCACAAAGTAACAAACTATTTACAACTAAAGGTTAGTAGCCTAGTTTCTTCAAGTCCATCGTGTTCAAACCAACATAGTCCATCTTTAAATATTAAAGTGCAATAAAAAAATCACATGCAATCGATTATATTGTAAGAACCTACAATGTGAGCAAACTCGAAAATCACTTAGGCACAGCCATAATCAAAAACCTGGATCAAACCGTGGTCATCAAAAACCCGGATTAAATCGTAAGTTAAAACCTAAGGGCTATCAACTCTCTCAGGCAATGATTGTTTCCCCGCCATCAACCTACAGCCTTGCCTTGCAAATGAAGATGGTTTGAGTAGGTCCAAGTCCTTTCCTTGAAAGCCAACACTCCACCATACAGTTTTAGAGTATGTAAGCTTGCCTAATGAGGCCCTAGTTATCTTGTTCTCGTTATTCTGTTGATTCCATAAACTATTGTCCATGGGGTTGTTTAAGTACAATGTACAAAGACATAAGAAGTTTAAGCATGACAAACAAAAGGAAGGACATGCTCATTAACTTCACCAAAACCTCTTTTGTTGCTTATGGTAACGCTGTCATCCCAACTCAGTTTTCTGCTTCATGCTTGAAGAGTTCCTTCTTTTTCCGTCCTAAGTTTTAGAGGTAGTCCAATGTATCTTCCCATCCCAACATTATACAGACTTGAGTAGACTTTTTTGATAGATTGGTGCAATTGGATCTAGGATGTCAGTTTGAAGAGGATAAAAATTGTATGTAAAACTTTAGTCATTAGGGTAATAAAATTAATTTAATATGACCATATTTGGTGCAACAAGCAACGTCAAATAAGTTTGAAACATTTCTAGTCTTCAATTTCATGGGATGTGCAAAAAAATAATGTGCATTAAGACTGTTGTCACATCTATATTGTGGTTAAATAATTTGCGTACATTTTACGTTTTCGCTTTACTGGCCTTTTATTTGTACACATGCACAATAACTTATAAATAATTCAACTAGATGCTACTCACATTAGCACTACGAGTCTATCAGTTATACGCATATAAAAAATGTATATTTGAGATTGAGTAGCAAGATAGTATTAGTCAAACTTTGAGTTTGTCTAACAAAACAAAATGTAAAATTTTCTTGCGAATTGGAGTTAAAACAACAAAAAAATGGGGAACTGATGAATTCACTCCAAACTTAAATTCTCCTAAACTGCGAAAAGATTTAGTTTCACTTGTTACTAATATAATATAATTTTTGAACTAAATATGATGTTGCAAACACAAAAATTTTAGTGGCAAATATGTGGGGATACTGTGATTCCCCGGCCCTATTGCATGTCTGCCCCTCGACACAATGCTAGCTTCTCGGCATGCATCTAGCATCTGAATAATCTGATGACAAATCTCATAGGATGACAAATCATCAATGAAGAATAAATAAGTTCAAGGTTTTCGTTGCTCTTAACCACCATAGGATGCAATCCTGCTTCTGCTTTGTCATCGCAGACATAATCCTTATAGATTACTAATACAATGAAGGGTTAGATGTAATGACCCAAACCTAACATTGGTTTTATGATAATTTCTAGTCGGTTATTTATTAATTTAGCGGCGATTGTTATAAGTGATATTATTGAGATCTTTACTAACAATTTATAAGAATGGTAAAAGTTGGGGCCTTTAGCGATTATTTTGCAATAAGCATAAGTTAAATATGAATAAAGTGGGATACAATAGAGAAATAAAGACAAGTTAGTGGTGACTTGGGAAACCATAATTAATTTAAGGTTGTTTATGTACATTATTTTGGGGTGGGGGTGGGAGAGAGAGAGAGAGAGATTTTCGAGGGAGACAAGGGGAGAGATTCTTGTAATTATTTAGTGATTGAAGAGGGGGTCTCTAAAAAATCAGAAAGGGAACTGAAGGTGTGTGTAGGTGGTTGTGCATGACAGTGTTAGCTGTTTGAGAGGTTATGATTATGGATAATTGTGTGTATACATGGTTGAGTACGATGGTGTGTTTTTATATTGGGTGAGCAGTGAATTTGTGTGTGTATGCAGTGCGTGTGAGGGGTTGTTATGCAGCCATGGTGTACAGAGGTTTGTGCATCGACAAGTATGTGTGAGCATGGGCCTGAGTGTGTATGCATTTCAGTGTGTATGGGCTGCAAGTGTGTCTGAATATGGTGGTGCAATGTGTGTAAACACTATGTGCGTGTGTGTGTGCACGCGTGAGTAGGAAAGGAAAGAAAATAGTCATGTGGTTCTGTGTGTGTGAGCGCACGGGGGTACAGTCGTGTGGCTGTATATGTGTGTTGTGTGTGTGGGAGAAGGTTGTCACAGCTGCATGCATGAATGTATAGGTGTCTATTATAGTGGGTGGGTGGTGTGTTTAGTGGGTGCATGTATGCATGATATGTGTGCGTAGTCAACCTGTCAACTGAGGCTCTTCCTGACGAACTCATGTGGTGTGCCTTGTATGTGAGTCTATGCATGCTGCTGGGTATGATACAACATGTGTTTTGTGTGTTTGTGAGTGTGCTCTCACTGCATGCATGTGTGTGTTTACGCGCGCACATCATGTGTACTGTGTGAGTGTGTGTGGGTATGCAAAATGCTATGTGAATACTCTATACGTGTGTGTGTGTGTGTGTGTAAAAAAATGTTTATGCACGTGTCTATGTGCATGTAGCGAGGGGGTGTGTAATGTGTGTGCATGAAGCTAGGTGTGTACGGGTGTGTGGGCAAAGTGTGTGCATGTTTTTGTGTCTGCCTGCAGTGATTATGCGTGGGTATGTTTTACGACAGTTAGGCGTATGTCTATGTGTGCAATTGTGGGTTGAGCAATGCGTGCCTGTGTGTGTAACATTGTGCACCATGTTTATGTGCGTAACATGGAATGGGTTGTGGAGGTGGTGGCTTTTGGGTGTAGAACAGTAACAACAATAGCTGTGGACAAGTTGCAGGGTTGTTGGAAGGGGGCATCTGTAGTGGTATGTTAGTTGTGGAAGCTAGCAGCATGGGTGTTCGATTTTAGGTGGTGGTCAGTGATAGTGGTGATAATGGGTTGGTTAATGGGCGCTAAGGGGTGTGTGTGGACACAATGGGTGTTTGCATGTCTGCAAATACAGTGTAAGTGTGTTTGTCTCATTATTGAACTTTGAAAGGGCTAAGGTGTGTGTGTGTGTGTGTGTGTGTGTGTGTGTGTGTGTGTGTAAACACAATGGGTGTATGTGTGTTTGCGAATATAGTGTATCTGTGTTTGTCTCATTATTAAACTTTGAAAGCACTAAGTAGGTGTTGAGATCTCCAGAAATTTTCAAATATGGAGGAACAAATATCCCTTCACTGTGTGTGCTGATGTATGATTGTGTATTTTCCCACTTTGTTGGATAATAATAAATTGCTAAATTGGTGTCATAGAACACTAACAAAATCAAACATATCTGTGGATTTTACAGTATCTCTAAATTGGGAGTATTCAACAAGATTCACAGCGAAAGGAAGAATGGGTAGTTTCTAATTTTAATCTCATTTTTGATTGCTTTCTTCCTTTGGGACTTAGGGTCTAGTGAAGTTTTGTGATGAAGGGTCAATTTAACCTCTTTGTTTAAAAGTTTCTTAGATTCATGATGCTTCTATGAACAACCACTGGGATCAAATTCTAATTGTGTTTCACATATGATGTTTGGGAAGGAGTGGGATGTGTATTGTTCGCCTGTGTACAAATGTGTGTGTTTGTTTGTGTGTATGTGTCTGCGTGTGTGAGCTGTGTAGCGGGTGTACAGTCGTTTGGTTGGTGTACGGTTGCGTGTCTGTGTTTACTATGCATTGATTATCAGGTTGCTTGGAAGATTTTGGAAGTATTGGTTGTTTGGGTACGTGGAAAATAAGTTGGCGGAGGTGAGCTACTCAGCTATGTGATACTATTTGTATGTGTGTCTCGCTAATTTGGGACATCAAGCTGGTGAATATGTTTGTAATTGCTATAGTTGTCAGCCGGTGTAGGGTAGGGTGTAGGCTGTAGGTTTGGAAAGCTGAGAATGAAAGAGCTTGATGATAAAAGACAGGATTCAAGTTAAATGATTTTTAGAAGGATTGAAAATGAGCACGTAGAGAATTGTTTGTTCAAAAGGAGTAGCAAATGGCTTCGACGATTCTTTAATCAGATGTAACAGCATAATAATCATGCCGGATTTTGGATCGAGGAAATGCATAACATCAATGTAAGTGACTTTTTATCCTTCTAGTGCTTTCCAATATGTATCGCATTTTTAGCTATTTGCTAGATAAATCACTGCTTACCTAAAAATGAGCCGCTTTTGGTGAGTTTTATTTGTTTTCCTTGAAGCATAAATTGCTTACCAAATTGCCTTTAGCGATACTTATTCTCTTTAAAATCAGTCGGCATGTAAACGACATTTGTTGTAAAGATTGTTATGAAATTTGGACGTGAGTGCTTAGTGCAAGGTCAATTGGTTTTTGGATTTGATATATTTTGGACTTGAAAAGATGAAAGTAAAGTGGGATGGTTTGACTCTCAGTGGTCTAATGATTGTATTTACAATAAACGGAAGGGGTGGTTTTGCTTATTTCGTTGCTTTTCCCCATATCTAATAGGGGAAAAGTTAGATTTCGATCCTGGTCAATTGGACGGAATCTTGGCATGCAATACGGTTGCTACTGACTGCAGCATAATGTTTGAGTTGATGTTGGATTAGAACTTTCTTGTGATGATGTCTTCGTTCTAAATAGTTTTTATGCCCTCAGACTGATTACTTCACTTTATTATGCTTTTTGGAATCAATTTTTTTTTACTGCTTAAAATATTATCTCTCGGTAAAGTTGTTATTGTGGTTAACTGTGCTACTTTCTAACATGCTATGGTTTTACCTTGTTGAGTCACTGGTTACTTGCTGGCTCACCCTTACTTATCTTTTCAAGCTTCAAATTAAGGTGATAGTGACGAGCGTGGGATCGAAATGGCAACAGATCCGGGGCGGGGGGGGGGGGAAGTATTGCTAAAGAAATTCCAAGGAATCAAAAAAATTGAATTTAGAGGGAAACTCCATAGACTGCATCTGATGAGTTGAGTTCTGGCATAAGTGTTGTGTAAGAAGTTTTGAACAGGAATTATGTACTTTGAGGTATAAATGTTTCAACTTACGCTACAATTCGTAGCGATTTTAGCAACTAAGGCTTAGCAGAGCCCTTGGTGAGAGAGTATAATGGGCCTGCGGCTGGTCACCGATTTAACTCACGGGCCCAATTGTGGTTCGAGTCGTGACATTGGGGATTGTCTGATGCCTCGAATGGGTTGGATGAATCCCTTGTAATTACCATTGCTAATCACATGGTAGCATAGTAACAAATTCGGTATTTGGAAATTATTTGACATGGGCAACAATACGGAATTCAAGAATTATTCAGAGAATTTTGCCAGTGGATCGGAAATAATTCGGTAGAATAACAAAGTTCGTGTTATAAATAAAAAATAATTCAATAATTAATCGTTCAAGTTATAATAGTTTTAAGTATATAAAAATTTAAAACTCTATGATTAAAAAGACAAAAATATAACAATTCTTCAACTCTTTTAAGCGATGGGTAAACAAAATGAATAAATTTAGGGGTAGTGCTGTATAACTATGTGTGATTGAATCATATGTAGTTACTTTTTTTCAAAATTGAACAAGAATCAAGTGGTCACGTGCTGAGTGAAAAAAAAAAAAGAATGGAGAATGTAGGGTATAATTATATGTGGTTAAAAATATCTACTTTTTTTTTAATCAAAAATGAAGCAAGAGCTATATGGTGGTTTGATGGCACGAAGTTGAGTTACCAACCACCACCACCCGGGTTCAAATCCATGCAATCGGGTAGTTCCTCCTTGCTTCCCCCATTTTTCAAAAAAAAAAAAAGGGAGATTTTCACTCGCGCTAAATTCGTGAATATCGCGATAAATGCATAAAGATCGCGATATTTACAAGTTATTCGCGAAAATTTCAAATATTGGCGATAAAATCACGTTTGAGACTTTATGTTAATTTGTCGTGATAAATTTGGGGATATCTCCAATATCTCGCGAATATTGTTACTATGCATGATAGGACCGTTAGCTCACAAATGCTATAATCCACCTAATCTATATTTTATCACAACCCAGTCTTATCATCACGGTCTAATGGAAACACCATTCCACCCTATTATATGATTTGGTCATATCTAAAATTAAGTTGCATATGGTCAACATTTGCATCTTTAATAACAATTCTTGAAGTTTTCAAAGAGTCAAAGGGGACAAATATTATGAAATAGGAAAACTGTTTTATGAATTAGTAGGCAAAATTAAACCGGTTGCTAACTTTTTCCCAATCCAATCCAAATTTAAGAGACCCGCTTGGCATTTGTATTATATACAAATTACCAGTCCGTAGTCCAAGCTTTAGTAATTTCATCAATATGTTCCACCTTCACTCTTGTTTCAATTAGACCGATGGTTGAGATGTTTTCAAGTTTAATTATTTTGCTCACCTCATGCTGCTTCAGAAAGTCATTGAAACCCTTAACATTCCAGCTTCCAATCATCATTATTTGATTTGAAGAGCCCTCCCTTTGTTAGCAAGTGGGCGAACTTTACTCTGGCTGCTTTCTATACTAGCCTTACGGTGAGTTTTCATGGACTTGATCAGCTTGCTTCATCGTTTCTATCTTTGTTACTTGACCTTGGTTAGTATGGTCTGGTTCATCAAAATCCTCATGCTCAGTTAAATTGTTTACTTTATTAGAAGTACTAATATATTCCACATATGGTTGCATCTTGCCCTTGTTTATCTGCATTATAAATTTCTCTCTCTTGTACATGCTAATTTTGTCCCATGGACTGCAGTTTTAATTTGTCACGGTGGTTTCTTAAAGCACCCGTGTTCTGAATGCCCAAAGACTTTACAAAAGCCACACTTGACAAGTTGCCACTCATAGATCACCTTGTGATCGTAAATAGATCCATTGAGACCTTTGATTGCGATATTTTCCTTGAATTGGCTGCCTATTTTCATTTCTACTCAAATTCTAGCATATGTAAGCCTTCCTTTTTTTGGTTGTCATGTTGTCCGTGAAGAGAAGAACTTCAATGGAACTAGAAATTCTGCTTAGCATCGGGTTAGACCAAAACTGAAGTGGTAGATTAGATATTTTAATCCACACAGAGACTTTTTGAAGGCCTTCTTTCTGTAAAGATACCACAGGCAACCGTGGTTTGACTATGCAAAGCTTATTGCCAAAGGACTGAGGGTCGTTCTCTTGAATTTGTGTTTGACTAGTTGCATTGTGCAATTTAATTCCATAGATCTCATATTTGAGCAAACTTAATGTAACGTCTCCATACTGTCTCCAATTTTGATTAAGAAAACCTTGCACGACATGAAATGGAGGTCTTGCCCCCTCACATATATGCAACAATGGAGTATTGGCATTTGTTCAATTCCTCTACTATGTCGGATTGTGTATATTCTACCTCTTTAACTCCTTCTAAATCTTGAGGAGCAACAAAAGTTAACTTGTTCACAATTGTAGATTCGCGATTTGGTCAAACCACGTGAGCATAAGATCGGGTAGAAGGCAATCGCCCATCCTTCTGTACGCCCATGTTCTGTTTTACCTTTTGAGAGGGCAAGGTAGAAAATCACTCTCAATCCCAGTTATATGGTTCAATTATGTGGTCAAAATTAGGGCTCATATCTTGCGCATTCATATAAGAAGAGATAGCATTCTGTCGTGCGTAGCTAATCAATAGGGAACTATCCCGTGCGTTCATCATCACGCACCCAAATTTTCATGATTCATCATTTCCAAAGACAATGCCCTGAATTGATTGGGTGAGCTTGGGGGATCTCATGTATGAAGATTTTTTAAACTTAAGCATAGCTCGTAATTTTCCTGCTTAATTTCCTTCCATTATTTACGCAGATCCACAACAACCTCCTGAAATACCTTTTCCTCATAAGAATCTGAGCCTGTCACAGCCATGTTATCTGGTTACAGATCACTGACATTTGTGAAACCACCTTTTCCCAAAGAAATATGTGGGGTTTTAGGCACTAAACAATGTAGTGTTAATGCGCCTACATCATGTGCATTCTTCCATTAATGTCCTAGGAAATCCTTTGCATACAAATCCTTCGGCGGTCCTCACAACTAGTTGGATCTTCGTGCTGGCATCCTCGCTTGCATTAGGAGCAGATTGCGTGCCGCTATATGTACAGGGAGAAAATTTAGCAAAGATTGGAAGTAGACCCTAGACTTTTAGAGAGAAAATAAAGTTTCTCTCTCAAGACATAGGACCATTAGTGTTAGACTAAAATTTCCAGAACAACAAATATCTATTCACAGAGATAGAAGATTATACCATAATTATAATGAAACACTACAATACTTTTAAGGGTTTGAATATTTGATTTTCAACTTCTCCAACTAATTATAAAATAAAGGCATGTCCGAAACTTTTGATTGAATCCACACACATACCGGAACAACCAAAAGTAAAAGTAATACTTTTTTCAACTTCTCCAAGACATACTTTTTTTCCATGGAGGGCCTCCATTGTAGGACTCTGAGGAAAAAGATGAAGAAATAATAGATGTCAAAAAGGTGATGTTGCATGCGATTTGCATGGTTATAACCAACATATTTCATTTTTGTTTCCTCGTAAGATTTGGATAACTAGGCTTGCCTTCTCTAAAATTCCATCCAACTTTCTTTTTCTGGATATTAAGAAATTCAGGGTTAAATACACTTTAGTACCCCAAAAATACATACACATCACTTGAGGACCCCAAATATTTGATTTTTTTTACAATTAAGGGTCTGGAATTTCAATTACGCCATATATAAGTACTTCCGTCCAAGTTCCTAACTTTGGTAACAAAACTGTTAGGGGCAAAACAGTCTGTCAGGTTTATTTTTTTCTCCTCTTCTTTTCTATCTTTCCCTTCTTCTTCTTCAACCCACCTACCTCCCCCACGGCCACACCCCAAGCCCCACCCACCACCGCTTTGAAAAGATGTTGCCCACACACCGTCCCCACAGGACCTGGCGAAACATCTTATCCATAAATAAACAACAAAATGCACACCCAAAAGCACACATAAAGAAATTCACACACGCATAGAAAGATAAAAGACACACACATAAACTCACACAAAAATGACACAATCACAAAAACATAAAACACACACATTCACACAGAGAATGTGTGTTTTATGTGTGTCTTTTTCGTAGGTTTATATGTCTGTTGGGGGAAGGGGTTGTGCAATATGGGGAGGGGGTGAGTGTGTGGTTGTGCGACTGTGTATGTCACCTCTATGTGTGTATGTGCACACGTGCGGGTGTGTGAGTGTGTTTTTTTTTTGTATGTGTGTCTGTTTCTGTACACACAGGTGTGTGTGAGTCTCTGGTGTCTCGTTTATGTGTGTGTGAGCCTCTATGTGTGTGTTTCGCAGTGGTGAGGCTTAGACAATGGGTTAAGTAGGGTGGGTGATGGACAATAGGGTGAAGGGGCAGAAGGGTTGCGGATGGGTGAGTGACTATGTATGTTTAGTGTGTGTTGCCTAAAGAAAAAGAAGCATAAAATAGAAGAAAAAAAACCTCTATGGAAGATTTTGCCCTTGACGATTTTGACTCTAAAATTAAGGATTTTGACAGAAGCACTTGCTATTGGCTTCATTGAAACTTCAGACCCTTAATTATAAAAATCTAACATTTGGGTCCTCTAATAGATTTTTGCGTACTTTTGGGGTACTAAAGTGTATTTAACCTTTTTAAAAATCATACTGAGGTAGAGCCTTTGATTTATATATAGTGGTCACTGTGGCACATGTAGAGATGTCAAAAGGGTCAGGCGGCCCACGAGCTAGCTCTGCTCGGCCCGTTGGTGAATAGTGTAGGCCCAATAGTTTATAGCTTTCAACCTGGGCTTGGACCAGGCTGAAGTTTTAGAGAAAAAAGCCCGGGTTTTAGCCCGGCCATAAAAAAGCCCAAAATCAGCCCAAATTTGTGGCCCTTTGTTGGCCCGGGCTTCGGCCCTGATTTGGCCCTTGTTTTTGGCCCAATATGTGGCCCTTTTCTGGCCCAAAAAGACTAAGCAAGTTTCTGTGATGCAGGCGGCTAAGCATCTCAACTTCAACTAAGAACTCTCGACCACCTTGTTGGTCATCTCTCTTGAGTACCTTAACAGCCACTTTTGTTCCATCTTCAAGCACACCACTATAAACACGACCAAACCCACCTTCACCAAGGATTCTTGAAGCTTTGAAGTTATCAGTTGCCCTCTCTATGTCACTTGAACTGAATGTCTTTGCAGAACCAGTATAAGTTGCCATGCTAGATAGAGGTGTCAAATGGGCCGGCCCAGCCCAAGCCCATCGGGCCTCCAGCAAAACGGGCTTGGGTGGGGCCAGAGGAACTGCCAAACAGGCCGGTCCAGGCAGGGCCACAATGTGGGGATTCTAGGCCCAGTCCAAGCCCAGGCCCTAGGCCCAACATTTAGGGCAGAGGCTTGGGCCGGGCCCAATTTTTTTTTGCATTTTCTTGTTATTCAAGGTAAAGGCTTTAATTACGGTAATTAGTTGTTATTGTTTAAGCAAATTGTACTCTAGGCATGTCCAATATTCACACGTTAACGAACCTAATCATTATCCTTTTATTTCATTATAAATCATATACACTGAAGATAAATGTGTTTACAGGCCCTCCTCCTTTTATTCGGGTTTGAAACCGGCTGCTTGTAAACAAACAGGCGAAATTACTAATTTTTTATATATACGAAAAATTATCTATCTTGCTTATAAAAACTTATTATATAATATATATATATATATATATATATATATATATATATATATGAAAAAAAAACTATATTTTGTGAGAAATTTTATTCTTAAAACTTAAGAGAAGGAAAATGAAAAGAAATTACATAATCGTCCAGAAGTACTTCAACATTCGAGTCACTGCTCTTCCTATCATCAATCGGTTTATCTTGCTCGCGGTATTTCGCATTAAGATAATCCTTCCAACATACACATAGCTCGAGCGACTCGGGGTTAAGACGACTCCTCCTGTCATCCAAAACCCTCCCGCTCGCTGAAAATGCCGACTCTGAAGCAACCGTGGAGGCTTGCACTGGCAGTACATCCCGTGCAATTTGAGCTAAAAATTTTACATGTCACACCTCCGACCCGGAGGCGGACCTACACAAACTATTTCAAAATATTCCTGCTTACTAAAAATATAATACCAAAGCATTTACCAAGAAAATAACCTCAAGAGTTAATCAGAGCTCTAAACATATCCCAAAGCAATAACATTTGCATTAACCATCAATGTCTAATAAATGCAGCGGAAATCCTCATAACAATAATTACTTCCAAGGAACTGAGATTTCAAAAGGTTACTTAATCAAACTATTACAAAAATCCTTATTCTCAAGTGACTAAAGAGAGTCTAAAATTTAAGAACGAATCCAAGCTCACGCATATAGCTAACTCTTCTACCTTGGTCTCAGCTTAATTACCTGAAAATGGGAGGAGAAGGGGGTGAGCACAAAGCCCAGCAAAGATCACACGCACGCACCCACAGAGTACAACGCATGTATCCAATAATATGTAACTGAGTCAAAACGAAACATATGAAAACAAGGTGCAAAGACGATAGTTAATCTTGGCACAACAAATCTCATTACGGGATAGTAACCCATCAAAGGTCGAATCAAAGTCAAAAGGTCATAATCAAATAATTTAACTAATAATCAAAACAATACAATCACGTAACAAGTGACTGTAAAGCACGTTAACCTAAGCACGCGAAGGTTCTAAGTTCAAAGTTGCATACCGGTAGCAATAGCCATATCATGTCATGGCATCACGTTAACCTAAGCACGTGAAGGTTCTAACATTAGTTCAATTCAAATGGGTCCAATAGACTTCAAAATATCTCAAACGCATAAGGACCGCAAACCATCAAAACTTGCATTTCAGTAAGGATGATTTAACAATTTCAGAAACTATTCGATATTAGACTTGAATCGAAGAGGACGAAGAGACGAGATCAACGGAAGTGAAATCGACCGGATCCGAGTTCGTACGCTTCCAAAATTTTCAAATAATGAAACATGGGCAAAAAGTTAAGAAAATACGTGAACAACCACTTCCAGGTTGACACATGGCAAGGCCACTTTTCAATTTGGACGGCCAGTTCTCCACAAAACCGATTAAATCACTTTAAACAATTCATGGGTAATGATTTACAATGATTTATGGTAAAGGTAATGATACTAAGCAACTGTAGCTGTGTACGATGAAAAGAAGGAGGAACAAGTTTACTGCTGCGGCGCACAATAAAAAGAAAAGGAACAATTGCCCTGTTACGGCCAGGATGAATGCAAAAGTAGTGGGCACTTGTGCAAAACGATCGACATGACGATAACCAAGGCTGGAAATTTTATAATTGATATGCTAACACGATACAAAAACAATCCGTCAAACGAATAAATTATAATTTTGATGAATGATAAATTCTATTGTGATTCAGAATCAAAGCAACAAAATTGATCGATAAAATAACGATAACGAGGTGAATCTATACATGAAACCCTTACCTCAAATCGATGTAATAGTCTTCACCAAATTGCGATCGCTTCCGAAAACCTCAAAACCAATTGTGCACAGAAAATTGCAATCCTCCAAAACCCTAGTTTTCTCCTTCTTCTATTTCTCTGTAGCCAAAACTGAATATATCGTAAACAGACTTGGCTAGCCCTTAAAAGTCTCTAAGATTGGTAAATAATTAAAAGACCCCTAAATATTCATTACTTATTTCAAAATACCCCAAAAATAATTAAAATTTACATACCTCAAGTTATCGAACAAGAATGGATACTTCTTTCTCATCGACTCCTCGAGTTCCCACGTCGCCTCCTCTAAAGCACTTTTACCAAAGGTATAGCCTTGGTACGCAAAATCTAATCTCGCTTGCCCAAAATCTGGACAGGCTGCTCCTCCACTGATAGGTCCTCATGAATAAGTGAAGGCTCTTACTCCACAACATGGGATGGGTCATGCACGTACTTCCTCAAAACAAACACGATAAAAACATTATGCACACAAGACATATCCGGCGGCAAGGCAACACTAAAGGCAACAGGTCTAACTCTATCCAAAACCTCATAAGGTCCAACATATCTAGGACTCAACTTTCCCTTTCTTCCAAACCTCATCAAGCCCTTCCATGGTGAAACTCGTAAAAAGACATGATCACCAACCTCGAACTCTAAATCCAGACGACGATTGTCGGCGTAGCTTCTCTAGCGACTCTGCGCTGCACGCATACGATCTCTAATTAATTGTATATTGTCCAAAGTATCTTGAACAACCTCGGGTCCCAACAAGCTTCACTCACCAACCTCATACCAACATGTAGGTGATCGACATCTACTACGCCCATATAAAGCCTCGAACGGAGCCATCTCGATACTTGCATGATAACTATTGTTATAGGAAAATTCAATCAAAGGCAAATGCTCATCCCAATTACCTTGAAGATCTAACGAACAAGCACGTAACATATCCTCCAAGGTCTGAATAGTATGCTCAGACTGACCATCTGTCTGTGGATGAAAAGCCGTACTGAAATCAGACGAGTGCCTACAGCCTTGTGTAGACTAGTCCAGAAATGAGATGTGAAATGTGGGTCTCTGTCAGATACAATAGATACTGGCACCAAATGTAGCCTAATTATCTCCTGAATATATAGCTTAGCCAACCTTTCAGTGGTATAGTTGGCACAAATAGCAAGGAAGTGTGCGGATTTGGTCAAACGATCAACAATAACCCAAAATGTATCATGCTTACATAAGGTCCTCGGTAGGCCAACTACAAAGTCCATGGTCACATGCTCTCACTTCCACTGAGGAATCTCTAGTGACTGTAACTTGCCTGCAGGTCGTTGATGCTCAGCCTTAACCCACTGGCAAACCATACACCTCGATACGAAATCTGTAATCTCCCTCTTCATACCACTCCACCAAAAGTTCTCACAAAGATCTTTATACATCTTAGTACTACCAGGATGTACAGCAAAACTTGAATCATGAGCTGACTTCAATAATTCTGCCCTCAAACTGCTGGGACACATAACCTTGATCCCATCCTTAAAGTACCATCATCCTCAAGATGAAATTCAGGACGCTTGCCAACCTTCACATCCTCTACAATACCAGCCACGTCTGGGTCACTTATCTGAGAAGACTTGATTCTCCCAATAATAGAAGGTTCGATCTGCAAATATGCCAACTGCCCATTTGAACCACCAATTCGGATATCTAACTCCAAACTCTCCAACTCTGCTAACAACTGCGGCTGATGAGTAATCAAAGCTGCTAAGTTACCCGAACTCTTTCTACTTAATGCGTCAGCCACTACATTAGCCTTACCCTGATGATAATGGATCTTAAAATCATAATCGTTCAGTAACTCGAGCCAACGGCGCTGCCTCATATTCAACTCCTTCTGTGTGAACAGATATTTAAGGCTCTTGTGATCCGTATAGATCTCACATGCCTCACCATAAAGGTAATGCCTCCAAATCTTAAATGCAATTACAACTGCGGCCAGCTCTAAGTCATGAGTAGGGTAGTTCTTTTCATAACTTTTCAACTGGCGTGAATCATATGCAATAACCTTTCCATGTTGCATAAGAACACAACCTAACCCTTTCAAAGAGGCATCACTATATATAACGAATCCACCTGAACTAGAAGGTAGTGCGAGAACTGGTGCTGAAACCAACCGGTTCTTCAATTCCTGAAAACTTTTCTCACAAGCCTCTGACCAAACAAACTTAACTCCTTTCTGAGTCAACTGAGTCAAAGGGCTAGCAATGCTTGAGAATCCCTCAACAAAAAGACGATAATACCCAGTTAGTCCCAGAAAGCTATGAACCTTCGTCACAGAGGTCGGTTTACTCCAATTCACCACGGTCTCTATTTTCAATGAATCTACAGAAATTCCATCCTTTGTCACTACGTGACCTAGAAAAGAAACTTGCTCTAGCCAAAATTCACACTTCTTGAATTTTGCATAAAGCTTCTGATCTCTTAGTATCTGCAAAACTTGTCTCAAATGTTGCTCATGTTCTTCCTGACTTCTAGAATAAATAAGGATATCATCAATAAAAATGAACCCGAACAGATCAAGGAATCGTTTGAACACCCTGTTCATCAAATCCATAAACGCGGCAGGGGCATTAGCTAAACCAAATGGCATAACAAGAAACTCATAATGTCCATATCTCGTTCTAAAAGCCATTTTGGGAATATCATCTCTCTTGATCTTTAATTGGTGGTAACTAGATCTCAGACCAATCTTCGAAAAGAATTGGGCTCCCTGCAACTGATCAAACAAGTCATCTATCCTTGGTAAAGGATACTTATTCCTCATTGTGATGCGATTTAACTCCCTGTAATCAATACACATTCTCATAGACCCATCCTTCTTCTTAACAAATAACACATGTGCACCCCAGGGAGAAACACTTGGACGAATAAAACCCATATCTAAAAATCTTGAAGCTGAACCTTAAGCTCTTTTAGCTCCGCTGGAGCCATACGATACGGGGCCTTAGAAATAGGAGCTGCCCCTGTAAAAAGATCAACAGAGAATTCTATCTCTCTATCTGGAGGAAGCCCTGGAAGATCTTCCCGGAAAATATCTGCAAATTCCTTCACAACAGGAATATTATTTAAACCCCCACTAGACGAACGTGTATCATAAACATGGGCTAAGAATCCCATGCAACCCTTCCTAAGAAGCGTTCTAGCTGTTAATGCTGATATAGTGCAAGGAGGTGCAACAGGTCTAGAACACTGACATACTAACTCAGGTAGACTGGTAATGCAAAACACTACTTGTTTCAAGTAGCAATCAACTCTGGCATGATAGGCAGCCAACCAGTCCATGCCCAAAATCACATCAAATTCATGCATCTTTAATGGTATAAGGTCTGCAGCCCTATCACCAACTCGTACATTACAAGATCCATAAACTGAGGAGGCATCAAAAGAAACTCCAACTGGAGTACTAACAGAAATCTCACTACCTAGGGATTGTAACTCAATACCAAGCTGACGAGCAAAATATGTAGAGACATACGAAAACGTGGAACCAGGGTCAATTAAACAATAGGATCTAGATGAACATATGCAAAATGTACATGTCACTACATCGTTAGATGCAGTGGCATCATTCTCTGTCAAGGCATAAGCTCGAGCCTGAGTAGTTGTCGCCTGATTAGTTCCTGACAATCGGTTCTGTTGTCCCTGATGTCCCCTACCCTGAATAAACTGGGGCTTGAGCGGCTGAGGGCAATCCTAGATCCTGTGTCCTTGCTTCTGGTAGTTAAAGCATGCATCACTCTCCCAATAACAAACACCAATGTGGTTCTTCCCACAAGTTTTGCAAGCTACTGTTGGCTTCTGAATATTCTGAGTAGGTTCCTTGATAGCCAAGTTGTTGTTCCTCCTCTTAGATTGTTGAACCACATCCTTACCTTTGGAGCTACTCTCTTCTCTTCTTCTTTTCTGCCTCTGATCCCTGTAATACTTGGGCCCAGCCTCGACATCTTTCTCTACCCTTTGAGCCTTATCTAGGACCTGGCCATACTTGTCTAAAGTCACAGCTGTCAAGAACTTTCGGATGCCATATTTTAGTCCATCTTAAACCTTGTTGCATGTCTCTCCTCAGTATCTATAACATGTGTTGCAAACCTCGACAACCTGGCAAATCTGGCCTCATAGTCCTTGACAGTTTCATCCTCTCCTTATTCCAATTTTAAAAACTCCTCTACCATATCATCCTTCACGTTTCTAGGGAAATATTTGTCAAGAAATATCTCCTGGAAACGATCCCAAGTTAATGCCTGCTCCTCCTCTGTAGTTAGAGTTCTCTCGATCATCTTCCATCACTGGTCAGCCTCGTTCTCCAACTGGTACACCGCGAGATCCACCTTTTGATGATCACTAATGTTCAGAAGCTTAAACCTCTTCTCTAACTTACTCAACCAAGCCTCTGCATCCTCTGGCTTGTCTGCACCAACAAATGTCAGACAATTTAGGCGGTTAAATGCCTTGATGGTATCAGCAGTTAAAGGAGTAGGAGGGGCTTCTACTTCCACATTGACCTTAGTGACATTATTACCCCTATGACCGCCTCTAGTACCACCTCTAGATGCACGCAGAAACAAAGTTCCTGAGATAGCGAAAAACTTATAAGATCATAACTTATTGTATAAACGCTTCAAACATAAGTACTACTAAAACTAGACTACTCAGAACTATATCTCAAACATCATAAGATTCATCTCAAATAATTGAAAGCTTAAGTCTAAGAGTCTACAGAATCTTAAAACTAGGCTCTGATACCAAATCTGTCACGCCCCCGACCCGGAGGCGGACCTATACAAACTATTTCAAAATATTCCTGCTTACCAAAAATATAATACCAAAGCATTTACCAAGAAAATAACCTCAAGAGGTAGTCAGAGCTCTAAACATATCCCAAAGCAATAACATTTGCATTAACCATCAATGTCTAATAAATGCAGCGAAAATCCTCATAACGATAATTACTTCTCAGGAACTGAGATTTCAAAAAGTTACTTAATCAAACTATTACAAAATCCTTATTCTCAAGTGACTAAAGAGAGTCTAAAATTCGAGAACGAATCCAAGCTCACGCATATAGCTAACTCTTCTACCTTGGTCTCAGCTTAATTGCCTAAAAATGGGAGGAGAAGGGGGTGAGCACAAAGCCCAGCAAAGATCACATGCATGCACCCACAGAGTACAACGCATGTATCCAATAATATATAACTGAGTCAAAACGAAACATATGAAAACAAGGTGCAAAGACGATAGTCAATCTTGGCACAACAAATCTCATTACGGGATATTAACCCATCAAAGGTCGAATGAAAGTCAAAAAGTCATAATCAAATAATTGAACTAATAATCAAAACAATACAATCACGTAACACGTAACACGTGACTGTAAAGTACGTTAACCTAAGCACGCGGAGGTTCTAAGTTCAAAGTTGCATACCGGTAGCAATAGCCATATCATGTCATGGCATCACATTAACCTAAGCACGTGAAGGTTATAACATTAGTTCAATTCAAATGGGTCCAATAGATTTCAAAATATCTCAAACGCATAAGGACTGCAAACCATCAAAACTTGCATTTCAGTAAGGATGATTTAATAATTTCAGAAACTATTCGATATTAGACTCGAATCGAAGAGGACGAAGAGACGAGATCAACGGAAGTGAAATCGACCGGATCCGAGTTCATACGCTTCCAAAATTTTTAAATAATGAAACATGGGCAAAAAGTTAAGAAAATACGTGAACCACTTCCAGGTTGACACATGGCAAGGCCACTTTTCAATTTGGCCAATTCTCCACAAAACCAATTAAATCACTTTAAACAATTCATGGATAATGATTCACAATGATTTATGGTAAAGGTAATGATACTAAGCAACTGTAGTTGTGTACGATAAAAAAAAGGAGGAACAAGTGCACTGCTGCGGCGCACAATAAAAAGAAAAAGGAACAATTGCATTGTTACGGCCAGGATAAATGCAGAAGTAGTGGGCGCTTGTGCGAAACGATCGACATCACAATAACCATGGCTGAAAATTTTATAATTGATATGCTAACACGATACAAAAACAATCCGTCAAATGAATAAATTATAATTTTGACGAATGATAAATTCTATTGTGATTCAGAATCAAAGCAACAAAATTGATCGATAGAATAACGATAACGAGGTGAATCTATACATGAAACCCTTACCTCAAATCTATGTAATAGTCTTCACCAAATTGCGATCGCTTCCGAAAACCTCAAAACCAATTGTGCACAGAAGATTGCAATCCTCCAAAATCCTAGTTTTCTCTTTCTTCTATTTCTCTGTAACCAAAACTGAATATAACGTAAACAGACTTGGCTAGCCCTTATAAGGCTCTAAGATTGGTAAATAATTAAAAGATAATCCTTCCAACATACACATAGCTCGAGCAACTCGGGGTTAAGACGACTCCTCCTGTCATCCAAAACCCTCCCGCTCGCTGAAAATGCCGACTCTGAAGCAACCGTGGAGGCTTGCACTGGCAGTACATCCCATGCAATTTGAGCTAAAGTTTTATACATGTTTTGATTTTGTTTCCAAATAGTAATTGATAAATATAAAAATTTACTAATTACTAGACAAAAGAATTAGAGAGTAACAAATTAATAAGAGGAGTGGTTAGTAATTAAAATTAGCAAGAGTAGTAATTAGTAAACAAGAGTAATAATTAGCAAGAGTAGTAATTAGTAAATAAGAGTAGTAATTAGTAAGAGTAGTAAAGCTTGTAGAAATATAGAATGTTTATATAAGAGAGTAAGAAGATTGGTGTGAAAAATTAGAGAGAAATGGAATGAATTTATAAATTTTTAAAACTTCACAAAAGACCAAAATACCCCTAAAAACTATCCGTTTATAGTTGTTGGGGAGGGTAAGAGTGTAAGAACCTTAAAAGAGTTGAAAAAATTAACTTGGACCAAAATACATCCCAAACTAGTCATTATTTTGTTGTTGGGGGAGGGGGGGTAAAAGTGGAATTTAGGGGGAAAAAAAGGGGAATAAAACCGTTGGGGGGAAAATGGGGAAAACTAAATTTAAAAAGTAAAGAAACGGCCAGATTCGGGCCAGAACCGGGCCAAACCCAGGCCAATTTAGAGCCACGGTTCGGGCCGAGCCAAACCCGGGCTTTTTCAGACCGGGCCTAACCCAGGCTTTTTTCTCAAAAATTCTGGCCTGGTCCAAGCCCAGGCCCTAAGCCCTAAAAGTCTGGGCCTCTACTGTTCATAAACGGGCCGGGCCAACCCGGGCCAGAAGGGGCCGGGTTGGGCAAGCCCGCGGGCCGCCCGTCCCGTTCGACAACTCTAATGCTAGATACAAAAGATAGTGAAGTAGAACTTGACCCACTTCCAATTGTGGGCGCAGCAATCCGTGCAATATATATCTTCTTTTAGCTTTGGACATTCAGGTAGATCATTTTTTACTTTCAAAACTGCTTTTACCTGATGATTTTGCGAGGGAAGGTAGCTTCATCGGCGGCACTGCATCCAGTTGGCAAACAGGATTTCAACATTTGAAGAGAAAAACCCATGCCACTACACAGCTACGGAGGCTAATACAACAATTACCGCAATAATGCTACCATTAGGCCTATCATTATGTTGCCGCCTCTTCAAAAAAAAACTTGGATTGGGCCCGGGCCCGGCCCAAGCCTGGCCCTAAATATTGGGCCTAGGAACAGGGCTTGGACTAGGCCCATATATCCCAGAAATCAGGCCCGGCGCCGACCCGTTTTCATTGGTGGCCCGCTTGGCCTGGACTGGGCCAGCCCAAGCCTGGCCCGTTGACATCTCTAAGCACATGCGATATATGTGTAAAAACAAAGTTACAATGTGATATTCATATTGTCTCCATATTGTCTTAATGTAAAGTCCCCATATAGTCTCAATTTTCGATCAAGAAGACCTTGCACGACATGAAATTGAGGTCTTGCCCATAGCACATATGCCACAATGGAGTATTGCCATTTGTTCAATTCCTCTGATATATCAGAATGTGTATATTCCACCCCATTAACTCCTTAAATCTTAAGTTAACTTGCTTTGAATTGCAAATTGCCAATTTGGTCGAACCATGTGAGCATAAGATCATGTAGAGGACAATCCCCCATCTGTTTGTAAGTCCATATTACCTTCTGATGAGGTAAGGTAGAAAAATCACTCTCGATCCCTGCTATATGGTTCAATTATTTGGTCAAAATTAGGGCCAACATCTTGCGCAATCATTTAAGAAGAGATAACATTGTGTCCCGCGTGACTAACCACCGGAGAACCAGTTCTAGAGATGATGCCATGAGCTTGGGAAATCTCGTGTCTGAAGATCCCTTAAAGCCAAGCAAAGCTCGTTTTTCTCCTTAATTTACTTCAATTGTTTACAGATCCTCAACAACCCCCTGAAATACTATTTCCTCCTCTGAATCTAACCCTGAAACTGATAATTGAGAGAGACTGAATCCAAGGCATGAGGATCAAATTTACTAAGAACGCCGTTATCCTGAGGTTGATAAACAGTGCATCATGGAGTACGAACTGGAATACAAGTTAATGGACGAGCCTTCCATTGTAGGACTCTGAGGAAGAAACCCTAGACTTCTAATGGATCTAAAAAAGGTGATGTTGCATGCGATTTGCATGGTTTTATTGGAAAAATAATTCTTTACGGTTTCCTCGTAGGATTTAGAGATATATGCATGCCTTCTCTAGAATTGCTTCCATCTTTCTTTTCTAGAAATCTAAAACTTTTGAATATCATACTACGATAGAGCCTTTAATCTATATAGACTAGTTACCGTGGCACATCCTATGTATGTACAAGACCAAAACTAGCAATATGATATTCTTAAATATGAAGCTTAGTCTTAAAAATTTATTTTAACGACATCTTTTTAATGAACACTAAATTGTAAAAACCAAACATGTGTTTATAAGTAGTTATTTACTATTTATAATTTGTATTTTGTGCCACTTTTTATAACTTTTCTAAGAATGTCAAGTGTCAATATTCTGGATAGGTAGTTATATAATACCAACGAGGGGTGTTATACCAAAAGGTTCATTCTCTTTATATGTAGTAAAAATACATTATAATATAGATAGTATACATACTTGGAACATTTAACTATTTTGTGCTGGTCAACCAGATCGTTGATCCCTGACTCCTTTAATGATTGAAAAAGCATTGCTACATATGCCCTCCCAACAATAAATTGAACAAACCTGAGTTTAGAGAATAATTATTAGTAGTGTTAGGCTACCAACACAGATGTAATTTTTTTTGGATATTTATTTACTGAGAAAAACACAAATTTAGATATTTGGGACCTATTCTTTTACCATTTTTACTTTGTAATTTCATTTTCATTGTTTTTTTTTTTTTGGTTATGTGCATTTATCATTTTGCCCAACTTTTTCTATTTACTTTTTTGAGTGATTTGTGCACTTATATTATTTTTATTTCCATATTGTAGCCACTTTATTTGTATATTTTCCTAAATGTCCTTATTACTTATGTGTGAAGCTACCATAATACTCCTAAAACTTATCTGATTGTTAGCTCCATGGACCACCCTAGTCAGATGCACTCCCACCCTTTTTTTCTTTTCCTAAAGACATTATCCATTTACTGCCGCCGTAGATCCCTAATATCCATTCCCACCAACATCATAAATAAGCGAAATCGGTGGTTGAGGATTGAATGATTGATGTTGAGGCTGTGATGGTGTTAATGGTGGAGGAAGAAAAATAGTTGTGGGTGTGACTATATTGGTGGTTGAGGGTGGCGGTGCAGTAGTACAGTGGCGATTGTGGGTGGTGGCTTTGTGGCGATTGGCGGTTATATGGGTGATGAAGTGAATTGACCGTGACCATAGTGGTTAGGAGGGGAAGGGAGGGGAGAGAGGTGATGATGTGATGTGATGGTGTCTTAAGGGTATATAAAAAGTAATTTTTTTTCTTGCTTTTTTTAGACATTGGGTGAAGGTTGGTTAGAAAAAAAAGTGAGAACACCTTCTAGGTTTTCTCACGTTTTCTTGCTATTTGAATGAGATTTTTTTAAATAAAAATAAAAAATAATAAAGGCATACAATAAAAGAAATTTTTTTAGTCACCATTACATAATGTATAACATGAAAATGCTAAATATAACAGGCCTGTATTATTCCAAGTAGATGTGGCTCTTAGACACTCACTAGATTTCACCGCTTAAATAGTGAAAACAAACATGTAATAAGGCAATAAATGAAATCAAGCCCTAGTTTAAGGAAGAAAAGTGATAAACTAGTAAATGTATTTGCCTTTGTAAGGAAAAAAAAAAACAGCTTCCAAAATAATCAAATAGCTTCAGCACATCCTCCCAAAGGTTTGCTGAAGTTAACTGTTTGGCCTGGTGGTCAAGAATGTTTATTCCCTTCCTTGAGTTTTTGGATTCAAACCTCGAGGCTAACATTAAGAGGAAAAATACTCTTTTGAGTGCATCAGGCCATTGTGGGGCGTACGTCATTAAGATAAGGAGGGAGGAGATTTAGTTTTAGCTGATGCTAAAGTTAATCCAATAATACCTTTTGCCGTTCAATAGTTAAAAAAGAAGAATATTAGCATGTCACTGTTTAATATTACTGCATTAGATACGTAGTTACAACACAACATCACTTTTAGTATTATATCACTACCACTCTAGAATAATGACACTTGACATCAAATTTTTTTTTTTAAAGTAACAACAATGAAGATATCTAATACATAGTATTAAATAATTACTCTCTGGGACATGTTTGGTTTCTAAAATTTGAAACTCATTCTAAAAGATTTGATTAAAATCTAATCTAAAGATCATGTTTGATATTACCAAAACTAAGGTTTGGGTATAGGTAATGCTGTGCAAATACAAATTATAACTTTTTCAGTGATTAAATACAAAAGGGTAAAACATCAACACCCCCCCCCCCCCCCCGAAACAAAGCAAGGATTCCTTTGGTGACATATATTCATCGTGTGTCATTTTTAGTTTTTACAGTAATAATGAAACAAAATTGTGTATTTTTATTATTTTTTATTTTTATTTTAAAAAGCACTAACCCAAACGGGGAGAAAAAGGGAAAATTACTTAAAATATCCTTGTGGTTTGGGCCTGTTGCAAAAAGACCTACAGAGTTACAAAAGTTGCAAATGGCCGCCTAAATACACAAAAGTGTTGCTACAGACGATTTCTGTAACTGAATAATTGAAATGCCTAAATTGTCCCTCTATATAACCCCTAATTTTAGATCTATGGTTGTTAATTTTTTTTGAATGATGCCCATCGTCGGATCCACCTGTCCCCGGTCTTGATCGCAAGCCGTTCTCTGGTGATTCTACCTGCACCTCGGTCATCGCCGGTGATCGGCGTTCCCTCCCTTTCCCCCTCTTGTTCCCCTTCCCCCCTTTCTTCTTTCCCTTTCCATCCCGTCCTCTTCCGGTTGCTCACATGTTTGCTTGCGTCGGCCCTAATTAGGGCTTGGGCTTGTGGTGATGAAGGGCCTAATCGAGGCTGGGGAAATGGATAGATGTGGCGATGCAGATTGAGTTCACGGTGGGGATGCAAATCGAGTTCACGGTGTGGTTCGCGGTGCGGGAAATGAATCGATGTGGCGATGCAGATCGACTTCGCGGTGGGGTTCGCGATGGGGGAAATGGATCTAGCGGCAGCGGGAAAGGGTTCATGGCAGTGGTGGTGCAGTGGGTGGTGGCAGAAATGGGCGGTGGATGGGGCGTGGTGAGGGTGGCGGCTAGGGTTTTGACTATGAGATTGCGGTTAGGGTCACTACAAGAAAAAAGGCTTTTAACGACGGGAAAATCCGTCGCTAAATGTTTTAGCGACGGATTTACCGTCGCTAAAAGTCCCTCGTATAAAAGTCCGTCACTAATAGTTTGGCGACGGAATTTTCAAATCCGTCATGTAATATTTAAGTTTTTGCGACATTTATTTATTAATTAGCGACGGAATATCCGTCTCTAATTATATTTTAAGTATTTTAATTTAATTTTTTTTGTTAAATTAGCGACGGAATAAATATTTTAGCGACGGAATATTCCGTCACGAAATGTCTTATTTAGCGACGGAATAATCCGTCGCTAAACACGGATAGTAATAAAAAACTTTTAGCGACGGATATAATCCGTCGCCAAAAGTCAAAATTTTTTTAAAATATTTTTTTTCTAATGCCCAAACCTGTAATAAAAAAATCAATCTTCAACAACAACACACAATAATCAATACACAAAGAAATATGTAAACTTAATCATAAAAAAGACTTATTATGTATAAGCTGGGAACCGAATACAGCTGGTTAGGGGAGGGGAGAAGAGTACAAGCCGGGCGTGGGGCCGGGGGGAAGCTGGGACCGGGCACGAGAAGAGGCTCATCAGGGGTTGCCGAGTCCCGGATCTGGATCCTGCTGATTCGGGGCCGGCTCGGCATGTCCAGCTGTGGTACCCTGCTGATCCTGCTCCCTGATCATCCTCAACACCACCGTAGCAATGCGCGCGATCTCCTCATCGTCCAACGGATGCCGAGGAGCCGGTGTCTGTGGAGGGGCAGTAGGGGGTGAGGACGCTCCTATCACGACACGAGCAGTCCGACTAGGCAGGCCGCGTATGCGGCCTTTCGGCCGATTGAAGACCTCCGGCGTATCCAGCCATCGCTTCAACACCCCAGTACTCGCACCCGTACTAATGGACGCTGATGGCTGTCCGGACTGCTCCTCGGACCCCCTAAGCTGTTCATACGAGGCCTGCAAAAAATAGTGATATAAAGATATGTTAGGGCATTAATTAACGCAACAGACATTGAGGATAGAAAGAAAAAAATTAACAACTTAAACAAATTGACTCACATCGATCCACCGGGCAATATCTGAAATATAGTCGCCCGCTCGGTGCGTCTCGTCCTTGTCCTTCTTCCGCACGTGCGTCTGATTATACGTCAGAGCTACGACCTCATCGTCCTCCAGATCCGGGTGCTCGACCGCATTCTTGTGTCGGACGATGTCGTGTGGCACCGACCCCCCCGTGTGCGTCGGATCTTTGTTCTGTCTGTTCTCAGCCCCGCACTTACTCTTGGCGTCCCAACCTGGATCCGCAGCCCACCGATCTATCATCGCCGTCCATACAGTCGGAGATATCCAATGTGGGGGATATCTCGTCATCTCCGTCATTGGGGCACCCTTGGGCAGCATCTTCTTCGCCCGGTCCCTTGCATCGTGGAGCCATCGGCGGTAATTTTTGCCGATGTAAGCAAAGAAGGCCTGCTGCCCCAGTGCCTGCTGCTCAGGCGAGTCAAACGTGAACCCCTCTTGTAAGGCATTCAATAACACAAATTAACTACATAAAACAAACTCTAATTAAACAAATACTATCGCTGAAAAAAATACTTCACCGTACCAGCCACTCCTCCCATAGGGACTCCCTCGCAGCGACATCCCAGTCCTTCCAGTACAGGCGTGGCTCGAAGAATCGGCCCTTCACAAGAACGCCGATCTTCGTCCTCGCCTGATTCTCCAGGATCCTGCCAAAGAAGTAAATAAATAAATTAATACAGTTCAAATATAAATTAACACCCCAAAATTTTAAATATAAGGCATGATGTGATATTTTTTTTACTTACAGGCCCTCATGGGTGAGCGTAACTCTCTGTTTACGCTGGGGGTCGATGCATACCCCGCGTGTCGGACCACGGCCTCGTCGAGATCCTACAAAACACCAACATTAATACAGTTCAAATATACTTTAAATATAAGGCTAGCGAAAATGTACTAAACACCGTTATCAACTATACCTATGGTAGAACCCACGGAAGAAGGAGAATCAACGCGCGTGTGGATGAATCTGCGTCGGGCTGGGGCGACGGCGACGGCTGGGGCTGGGGCTGGCTCTGGCGCTGGGGCTGGAGCTGAGGCCCCATCTGCTGTACACGATCACTCTGTGCCTCGTCATCAGTGGGCAATGACGAGGTGGGACCCACCGGGGAGGAAGCAGCTCGGCGTCCAACCTGGCCAATGAGAAATTAAACAATCTCTGGGCTAATTAGTGTTAATAAGGATTACCTTAGGCTAATTACAGCTAATTAGGGTTGATTAGGAGTAATTAAGGTTATTTTGAGCTAATAGCCGGGTTTTATTGTGCGGAGTCGTGTTGATTAGTCCTAATTAGGGCTAATTAGGCATTAATTGGGTTATGTTAGGGCTAATTAGTGTTAATGAGGACTACATTGGACTAATTAGGGTTGATTAGGACTAATTAGGGTTATTTTGAGCTAATTAGGGTTTAATTGTGCGGAGTAGTGTTGATTAGTCCTAATTAGGGCTAATTAGGCTTAATTAGGTTATTAGGCTTAATTACAACTACTTAGGCCCGTAATCAGAGTTTAGTTACGTGTTAGGGTTTAATTAATCTAATCACGGGTCTACAAGATACTTGTGGACACCTCTTGAAGAGGTGTCCACAAGTATAAAGCCAAATTGTGACATTTCGGTGTCGGTGTCGATCAGACGTGGTGTCCGTGACCTACCGACACCTCGACACCTCATCGACACATCCAGAAACGTGTCGGACACCTCTGGACACATGTCTGACACCTACCAACACGTACCGACACTTCCGGACACGTCCGAAGTCATTGATTTATTTTTTAAATGCCGGACAACTTGTCTGTCACCCCTTCAAGAGGTGTCCACACATATAAAGCAAAAATGTAACATTTTTCGGTGTCGGTGTCGATCGGACGGGGTGTCCGTGACCTACCGACACCGACACCTCATCGACACATCCGGACACGTGTCGAACATCTCCGGACACGTGTCCGACACCTCATATAGGGTGTTCGAAGACATTGATTTATTTTTTAATTGCCGGACAGTCGGACATGGTGCCGGACACCCATTGAAGAGGTGTCGGACACCCATTAAAGAGGTGTCCACAAGTATAAAGCTAAAATATGTTGTTTCGATGTCAGCGTCGATCGGACGCGGTGTCCGTGTCTGTGCTACCTAATGGGGATCTCAATCTAATTGGGTCCCATCCTCCGTCAACAATCTCAATTCTCAATTCTCAAATGCCCAATGCAATAAAAATTAATAAAAATCACACATTCAATCCAATTGGGTCCCATCCTCCGTCAACAATCTCAATATCTCAAATGCTCAATGCACAATTAACAATCTAAAATCATCAATTAACAACCTAAAATCATCAATTAATAATCTCATTTACTTCAAATGCACAGCTAATAACCTAAAATCATCAATTAACAACCTAAAATCATCTATCGATTGGATTAGGGCATTCAATTTAGGGTTTCAAATAGTTTAATTTAGGGTTCGTTTCAATTAGGGGTTCAAGTAGTTTAATTAGGGTTCGATTACATCAATTTAGGGTTCAATTATAGTTCAATTTAATGGTCGGTTGAATTGGGGCATTCAATTAGGGGGTTCAATAAGTTCAATTTAGGGTTCGGTTGGATTAGGGCATTCAATTTAAGGTTCAATTAGGGGTTCAATTCGATTAAGGCATTCAATTTAGGGTTTAATTAGGATTCAATTACTTCAATTTAGGGTTCAATTAGGGGGTTCTATTAGTTCAGTTTAGGGTTCGGTTGAATTGGGGCATTCAATTTAGGGTTTAATTAGTTCAATTTAGGGTTCGATTGGATTAGGGCATTCAATTAGGGGTTCAATTTTGGGTTCGACCCCGGATTAGGGCATTCAATTTAGGGTTTAATTACTTCAATTTAGGATTCAATTATGGTTTAATTAGTTCAATTTAGGGGACGGTTGAATTGGGACATTCAATTTAGGGTTCAATTAGGGGGTTCAATAAGTTCAATTTAGGGTTCGGTCGGATTAGGGCATTCAATTAGGGGTTCAATTTAGGGTTCGGTTGGATTATGGCATTCAAATTAGGGTTCAATTGGGGGTTCAATTTAGGGTTCGGTTGGATTAGGGCATTCAATTTAGGGTTTAATTAGGGTTCGGTTGGATTAGGGCATTCAAGTTAGGGTTCAATTAGTTTAATTTAGGGTTTGATTTGATTATGGCATTCAATTTAGGGTTTAATTAGGGTTCAATTACTTTAATTTAAGGTTCAATTAGGCCAAATGCTTCATAATCAACAAATTCAGAAGACAAAATAATGGTCAAATGTCCAAATTAACAACAACATAAGATTATACATGGCAGAGAAGACAAATTCGAATATGGCCAAATGCTTGATAATCAACAAGATTAATTTAGGGCAATTGACATACAGATCTCGAGGTGGGTACGACGACGGCAGCGTTGGTGGTGCGTTGGCAGTGGTGGGCTTCGTCGCGCGGCGCAAGTGGAGGGCTTTGTGGCACGGCGGTAGTGAAAGGCTTGGTGGCGCGGCGTCGGGTGGGGGACGGGGGTGTCACCGGAGGTGGGTTGCCGTAGAGAGGGGTCACCGGAGGTGGGTCGCCGTAAACAGGGGTCTCCGGAGATGGGTCGCCGTAAAGAGGGGCGAGAGAAGAATTTTGGAGAGAGAAACGGGGAGAGAGAAACAAACCCGATGTGGGTTTATATCGAGGATCTTTAGCGACCGAATAATACCGTCGCTAAACATCCGTCGGTGAAGGTCTGACTTTTACCGACGGACTTTTTAGCGACGGTTTTATTCCGTCGTTTAAATAATTTTAAAAACCTTCTGAAAATACTAATTTTCTAAAAATATTTTGGCGACGATAAATCCGTCGCTAAAAATCCACCGTTAAAAGTCCGTCTGTAAATACTTTTACCGACGGTGACTTCCGTCGGTAATAGTATTAAACGACGGATTTTTAACGACGGGATATTCCGTCGCTTAAAGGCCTTTTTAGCGACGGAATACCTTCCGTCGTTAAAAATTTGTCGCAAAATACATATTTTCTTGTGGTGGGTTTTGGTTGGTAATGGTGATGGCTAGGGTTAGGTTTAGGTTCGATTAAATTGGAGAAGAAATTGGGACTTGAATACTTTCGTCAATTCAACGTATCAAAAATCTATCAATCGCACTTTATAAAAAAGTGAATATCACGCACCGTTAATTTGAATGATTTTTCTAACAGTTGCAAAAAAATTGACACAACAGGCGGTCATTTGTAATTTTTGTAATTTTGAGTCTCTTTTTGCAAAAGGCCCAAACCATAAGGGTATTTTATGTAATTTTCCCAAAAAACTTTTCGGCCAAAACAAAGCCTTCGTCCGAGAAAACGCACAAAATATTCCACTGCCATCTGAGCCTTCTCCATCTGGTCGAGCTGCTTGTCGCCCTTCTTCTCTAAAGTGCTGCTGCTGCAGCTCCCTCTCCCTCCCTCTCCCTCTCCCTCTCCCTCCCTCTCCAGTTTCTCCCAATCAAGCTCCCAACAACGCGGGTGATGCAGAAGTGGGTCTGTAATTTGTCAATTGTGAAAATGAAGAATTGAATTGGAGGGTTTTTTCGGGGTATTGATTAGGGTTTCGGGGGCGCAGAAGAAGGGGGAAATGGCTATAAGTTTACACGCATAAGATGTGTTATCTGTGAGATGGAAGATTTAGAACATTTCTAATTATTTTGTGCTGGTTAACTAGATTGTTGATCCCTGGCCCATTTAATGGTTGAAGAAGCATTGCTGCAGTTGCCCTCCTAACAACAAACTGAATGCTTCTGAGTTGAGAACATTTTTGAGTGTCCATCTCTCTCTTAAACTTGGAAACTATGAGTGACCAAGACTCAAATCGGGAAGCGGGCCCCTCAGATCTTTTGACTGAATTGGAGTTTATTTTGGAATCTGATCCGTTAATGTAAGTCTGTCTGCAGGTATATCTTTGTACTGCACATATTTATGTGGTATCCATTCATGCATGTAGGTACATGATTGCTCTCATGTTTGTTAAGATGCTCAACTGAACTTGCAGTTTGAATCTATTGGTTGAAATGGTCAAATGGGCATTTAGTCGAGTCATCTACCAGCCTTCTTATTTTCACTTTCCGGATTTACAGTTGCTACTAACTGGAACATGTAGTTAGCAAGCACCATGAAAAGACTAGGAGACATCTAATGCAGTAACATTAAGTGGTGACATGCTAATATTATTCTACTCAGCCAAAAGGTAAACGTCACCGAAACTTTCGGAGGCTGTGCTGAAGCTATCTGGTTATCTGGGTAGCTGTTGTGGTTTTTGTTTGTCAAGGCAAATTCATTTGCTAGTTTCACAGTTTAGTTTTACCCTTTTTTCTTATGTTATTATTGCTTTGCTTTCCTTCATTGCACTCTATTCGTCATGTTCTTCCAAATACTACGTATGATTTGTCAAATAGAAACTATTATTTTTCTGATGTGTTTCTTTCCAAGTATGTGAGAACTATTGTGATGATGAAGTAGAAATATCTCATCTTTGATTTCTAAAGCATCAACTCTCTTTTCTATTTGTAAGGGTAGCACAACCTCTTTCTGTCATACTTGGTAATCTGCTGGTTGATTAATCATCATCCCAAAATACCAAATGTTGATTTTGTTGTCCTTGCGGATAGTAGTTACATAGGTAGATGTCAGGTAGTCAGCCGGTAAAGTTTCTTAGCGTCTTATGAAGAGACATGTGATTGATTCCCGATCACACCAGGCAAATGAGGGGTGTTAAGAAAGGGGGAGTGCTCACCCCACATTGTTTAGACAAGGCTGTAGTGTGTACATAATATATTTGAGTCACATGTCAGTCATTATATGTTGATGCTATTTGTCATATTGTTATTCTGGTTTGCCAGTTCTTTGTTGAATAGATATAATTTGTTCTTGAAATATGACTTTTATCTTCTGAACTTGCTATAAGTCTTTTCTGGCATTCTTTTTTATTTCCTTACTATCTTAATTTTTTTTTTTTACCTGCATCCAGTGATGAAGTGGGGTTTGTTCATCCATCTCAGTTTATTTCACTCGTTGAAAAGGCTGATACTCCTTCCCCATCTTTCAAAACTGTGCCTCAGTCAGTAGATGGGGTTGTTGAATCAAAAGCATCAGAGGTTCATCCTACAGACATGGTTTTTTGGTGTAGAGATCATAAGTTGGGCATCTCTTCTGATGTTCTCCATGCTTTATACATTGCGGCTAAACATGCATTTATGGCTGCACTTGATGGATATAAAAGGATAAGCAGCATCAGTGCAAGCAAAGATGGATTTGGAGATGAAATTATGTCAAGCTGCTCCTCATCTTTCCTACACCATGAGAGTGAGGTCATGAAGCATAGCAGGGCTCTTTTGCTGCTGAGCTCTGATTTTGGCACTGCATGGAATTCCAGGTTTCATATTCTCTATATCTCGTTCATGCCATTGCCTCCATTTTTTCTCTCTTGTACTTTCTGTAAGTTGCTGACACCATTCATTCAAGGTTTACTTTGAACTCTTGTAAAATGTTTGTATAGTACTCTATGTAACTTCATTTACACCTGTTCAAAACGTGAATATTTTTCTAGCGTTCAACTCTAATAGCTATAAGGATTGCACCTTGCAGTTTTTGATCTTTAACCAATTCTCTAGAGTCTAGAAATGAAATTAACATAAAGTGTAGTTGAAAGTAATTTGTTCATTCTTTAGAAGAACTTATCTGTTGAAATCTAAATTATCAGCGTGGGAGGTACTTCAATGCACCTCCCCTAAACTGCCATTTTCATCCTTATTTTGTTTTTCTTCTCCCCCCTTCAAGTAGCTGAAGTGGGTGGGTATTTAGCAAGACACTAATTTTTTGGAAACAAGAAATAAGATATCTAATAGGTTTCTCTATCGAGGAGTAAATTATAACGGGTCAGATGATTGATCCTGATACGACCATGTTCTCCAATCATTCAAGTTATTTTGACCTTGCTTGGTTCTACTTAGCACTAAGCTTTTGAGTAGATGTCTATGGATAGTACAGTTCTCGATGTAGTTGGTTTACGTCATTGATTGATGCAATGGTGCACCAACAATCACAAATACCTGTCATAAAGTTCTCCATCTACGCGGTGTCTGATAGACCCCTGATAAGATGAATCGAATATTCCTGTCATAAATGATTTGCCTGGTTACTTGCTAAATGTTTTGAGGGGGCCTTAATGGGCCGGTCTGAAGTATTGAGTCTTGGATTATCTGGTACCACATTTCATCTGCTATACTCATACAACAAACTTTCGTTATATGTTTTTCGCCATAGCCACTAGTCTTAATTATAATAAATATGTCATGTTGTTTGTATCGTGCAGGAAGCTAGTTGTGCATATGAAACGACACTTTCCTATGTTCGAGGATGAACTCTTTTTATCCGCACTTGTTCTTTCATATGCGCCGAAAAGTGAACGTGCTTGGAGTCACAGGTAAATATTGAGAATGGTTTCCGTATAATTCTTTCGCTATGAGGTACTAGCAAGAAAAAAAATGACTTTGATTTCAGACTAGTGCCGAATTTTAAGTTCAAGTCTGCAACATTTCGATATTGTTTGTTAAATCCAGGGTACATTAAACTAAGTGATTTGTTTATTCATCTATTTGTTTACTGTTTATGTACATGCACAATGAACTCGTCCATGTAACTATTTGATTATGAATATTTCGTAAAGCTCACCTTTATGATGTCAATTATTGGTAGGCGTTGGGTGATCAAGATGGTTGCTGGAAAGTTTTCAAATCTGCAAGACATTGTGGAAAAAGAATCTCAGTTGGTGGAAAGAATAGCAGAGGTTAAGTCAGTGACAATAACTATTGAAGGCTTCAAGTTCATCAATTGAAGATTTTAATTGTTGAATTGGTTGCATTTATGTTCAATAGAAAGGCTTCTTACTTGAAAATTTATCTTAGCTTACCTTATACCTGCATTTTGGAGTAGTCAGATTGGAAAGATTCTTATATGAAGGTAATGATCCGGGATGGGGAATAGGAAAAATTACTGTTCTAGTTAAGTAGTATCATTTTATACATTTCTGTGTTAGCCGTTGTCTGGGTTTAGTTTCGTCAGTTTTTAGATAGTAATTGCTTGTGACGTGGATATTACTCCATAAATAGCATGCATCCAAAATTGCAGCATAAACAGCTTCACAGTCATTTGAAACATTTAACTATAACTATGGAGCGGCTAGTATAAAGGGTGCTTCTTAATTCGGTTCATGACGGACAAAGGTAATGAGAAGCATGTGATTTTTTGGTCAACGCCAAAATAAGGATTGTAAGCTTTGTGAGTTGGCAGGGTTGGAAGTTAGGTGAAGCATACTATTGAAAACATATATGATTTTTTGTGTAGTTTAATATTTTTTGCACGCAACGAGCTTATTCCCTTGTGGTTTGGTATATCTGAGGCATTATGCCTCTTCCGTCAATTTGATGCCCTCCATTTGTTCGACAGTTCTGTGAAATACTAATGAGTCTCTTACAAAGACATTGTTGAAGATGGTTAAAGAATTTACAGGTCACTAGATTCAGTTATTGGAAAAGAAGCGTACTATGTTATGGAACAAGCATTTCATTAAAAACATCTTGGTAAAATTGCTTTTCTGCCATCTCTTTTATATGGTTTTCCTTTTCTTTGCAGAGATCAAAAATGAACTATAATGCTTGGAATCACCGTTCCTGGTTAATTTCCTACTTGTCAGGAGGACAGGTCAGATTTTACAGCATTTGGGCATTAAATTGGTCCATTTTCATGGATGTGTTCTTAGATAGTTACTAGTTTGAAAAGATAGCACTGAGTTGCCTCAGCGGTTTTTGGATGCTTATAGCATATAAGTACCTGCAATAGGTGCTGGATGAGTGGAAAAAATGCAGAGAATGGGCTGGATTGCATGTTGCTGATAACTCTTGCTTTCACTATCGCACTGTGAGTTCTCTGTATTACTCATCATCCTCAGCTTACACTTTCAGATTAGACCTCTGCAACCTAGTGCAGGAAATCTTTCTATGATGTTTGAATATCTCTGCATGTGGGTCTTTCCATCTCCCTTCAAACTTCCTTTTTTATGCAGTCATTGGTGTAATTGTTTTTCCAGCATTATCAACCATGGGTTCATTTCTATGTTCATGCCCCTTTTCCTCTTTACTTCGTGGTTTATGGGAATCTTTGTCGGGAAAAGCCTCAAATAAATTGTATAGTCATTGGCAAAATCTTTTGTAGACTACCTGTCTACTCTGGGTACTGCTGCATGGTGGTGTTCTTCTTCCATGCTGCCTCCTACTGGTACTCTATAGAGTAGGATTAACCTGCCATACAGAAGCTATACGTGTAACGATTAGCTCAGTACTAGAATTGGCAATTTAGATTTTCAACAAGCGTAGATTTATTTCAAAAAATTTCTTTCTACCCTGATATAGAATCACGTGTTCTCAAAAGACAGGGCAATAATAAGTAAATGAAAAAGAATCAGACCGGACCATCCTTTAATAAGTAAATGCCTCTCTCTCTCCTGAAGTTGTTGAAGCAATTCACAGTAGGATATTGTCTACAATGGAGAACGCCTTATCAATAAAATTTTCATTCTGTCCGTGATCTTGGTATAGATAAAAATCTGTTTGGCAATTCTTCTCATTACTTCTCAGAGGAATTTGATACCATAAAGGAAAGAATTGTGCAGTACTAAATATCATAAATAGAAATATGGCCTTGTATTCAAATTGTTCCGTTTTTGACAGGAATCAGAAAGAATTGTCGGGAAAAGCCTCAAATAAATTGTATAGTCATTGGCAAAATCTTTTGTAGACTACCTGTCTACTCTGGGTACTGCTGCATGGTGGTGTTCTTCTTCCATGCTGCCTCCTACTGGTACTCTATAGAGTAGGATTAACCTGCCATACAGAAGCTATACGTGTAACGATTAGCTCAGTACTAGAATTGGCAATTTAGATTTTCAACAAGCGTAGATTTATTTCAAAAAATTTCTTTCTACCCTGATATAGAATCACGTGTTCTCAAAAGACAGGGCAATAATAAGTAAATGAAAAAGAATCAGACCGGACCATCCTTTAATAAGTAAATGCCTCTCTCTCTCCTGAAGTTGTTGAAGCAATTCACAGTAGGATATTGTCTACAATGGAGAACGCCTTATCAATAAAATTTTCATTCTGTCCGTGATCTTGGTATAGATAAAAATCTGTTTGGCAATTCTTCTCATTACTTCTCAGAGGAATTTGATACCATAAAGGAAAGAATTGTGCAGTACTAAATATCATAAATAGAAATATGGCCTTGTATTCAAATTGTTCCGTTTTTGACAGGAATCAGAAAGAATTGTCGGGAAAAGCCTCAAATAAATTGTATAGTCATTGGCAAAATCTTTTGTAGACTACCTGTCTACTCTGGGTACTGCTGCATGGTGGTGTTCTTCTTCCATGCTGCCTCCTACTGGTACTCTATAGAGTAGGATTAACCTGCCATACAGAAGCTATACGTGTAACGATTAGCTCAGTACTAGAATTGGCAATTTAGATTTTCAACAAGCGTAGATTTATTTCAAAAAATTTCTTTCTACCCTGATATAGAATCACGTGTTCTCAAAAGACAGGGCAATAATAAGTAAATGAAAAAGAATCAGACCGGACCATCCTTTAATAAGTAAATGCCTCTCTCTCTCCTGAAGTTGTTGAAGCAATTCACAGTAGGATATTGTCTACAATGGAGAACGCCTTATCAATAAAATTTTCATTCTGTCTGTGATCTTGGTATAGATAAAAATCTGTTTGGCAATTCTTCTCATTACTTCTCAGAGGAATTTGATACCATAAAGGAAAGAATTGTGCCGTACTAAATATCATAAATAGAAATATGGCCTTGTATTCAAATTGTTCCGTTTTTGACAGGAATCAGAAAGAACTCAGGAAGAAATTTTTGACCCCGATACAATCTCATTGTAATGTTATTATAGACCAATAAAGGAAACTGTTTAGATAGTACTGAAGTTACAGCTTAGAATAACTTGAGAAATTTTGGTTGAATTATGATCAAAAAGAAGAAAAAAAAATCAAATAATCAATTTGATGATGAAACTAGAATAACCACCCATGCATGAGAGCTGGCACATTCTACTACATGTGGCACTGTGCTTTGTGCTGGGCCCCTGGTCATGGAGATTTTAGACTGTCACACTCAGCAATATTGAATGACCTTACGGATGCGTTGCCTCTTTAGTGCATTGATCAGCGGATCCAAGTATTCGTTGAGACATCGTTGATTAGGTTGTTATCTACGGTACTGTCCTCCCGTCCCCCTTATTTTCTATTGGTAGTTGTTTTTACAAATTTCTTGTTTGGGTCACTATTCCATATGGCACTTCATGATTATCTTCCTTGCATGACAGCGCCAACAACCAACCCCCCCCCCCCTCCCCCCTTTCTTCCCCGCGCACGCGCAACCCATGCTACTACCAACCTAGATCTTTATCCGGAGGTCTTTGTCAGGGTTGTGTATCAGGTTTTGGTATTGAAAGAGCGAGGGTAGGAAGAGAAGCCCAAAAAGTACATTGTCATAAAGAAAAGTTAAAGATTGCTTGAGGTCTTCAATGTGCAAAAATGGAACTCAAAGAAGGAGAAATACAATATGAAGCTGATATTTTAAAATGTCTATTTGAGAATGGACTTCGTGCATGCATATGCTAATACTTCCAGCCTCTCCCTGCCTTCTGCCTCAGTAAAATAAAAAGAAAGAATACAGTTATGCCGTGTGATTCTTTGGTGATATTGCATGTTGTCTCACGGCTATAATCTCACTAATTTGCAGCGTCTAATGCTAAGGATGTTAGAGGATTCGTGGTATAACGACGACTCGAATGCATGCCATAATTGTAATGCAGGACTGTATGAAATGTGGAAGGTTTGATTCTTGCTTCTTCCACAGTTTCAATGATTTGACTTGACTTTGTTCGTACTTTTCTTTAAATCATTGCTTAGTCCTCTGTATTTTCTGAAAGCAAGATGCTCCATACCTTCTTGTGATGGGTCGGTGGTCAATTTTGAAATCTGTAGGTGCCCTTTCAGTCACAATACCCGTTACTTGTATTTTATAAATTTTGACTGAGGAAGGCATTATTTGACAGCCAATGAAGTTTAATCGGACAAACATATAACCTTATCCAACTGGAAGATTCAAAATGGATCTAGACGACCTTTGGTTTTCTACCTCATGCTCATTCTGAGCTGTGAGATTGCAAGAAACTATCCATGATGAACACCTCTTGGGTTCAGAAATATCCTGTAGCTGCCAGCAAAGAAACAGATCGACAATGTGAAGTAAATGGAGCTAAAAGAATCTAAAAGATTTCAACTAAATTGGCATTAGAATACCCCTGGAATAAACCGGTTAACCAAACTATCAAGCATAACATGGTCCTGCCTCTCAATCAAAGAGTTTTTTTAGACCCTGAGATTAACCCATATTCCAAAGACCTATTTCACGCCATTAACCTATCCATTACAAATATATACAATCGCTAATGGTAAGGAATATCATAGTGTTGCTAATGCCATTGCCATTTACCCTGACCAGCCGGAAGATGGCCATTAAAGTTTTGTTGCTTCCAAATAGTACATCAGAAGAGCCAAGATTTACTGCACGCGGTCATATAACAGGCATTAGGATATGGTAGATCGCCTACTATTTTACAATGCTATATTGTGTGAATACGTAACATTATGAGCCTGAGGCTCATGATTGTATGA
This sequence comes from Escallonia herrerae, assembly GCA_033070095.1. Lineage (NCBI taxonomy): Eukaryota > Viridiplantae > Streptophyta > Magnoliopsida > Escalloniales > Escalloniaceae > Escallonia > Escallonia herrerae. Next base: position 78,958 of record JAVXUP010002430.1, on the reverse strand, counting down.
CTTTACATTGTTCAACGAAACCTTAGTATAAGTGGCATAATGCATTGTCTATTTTATGTCATTATTGCTAAGTTCTTGTACAAGAGGAATGAGTAAGATGAAAGATACAATGCAAGTGCTGATGTTCAGTACATTTTGTGGCTTTTTTCTTTGCCAATAGCAATATATAGTATTAAGAACTGATTTGGGGGTACTGGAGATCATAAACAAGGAAAAGACAAATATCACATTCCCGGATGAAAGGTTTTTTCCAGTGCTACAGTCTTGTGCCTATTTTGAGCTGAATGTGATAACATTACACAACCTCGTACCAGGGCATCCTAAGATGCCTAACATGCCCTAAATAATGAAGTATCTGGTCAAATGATTCCTTTTTGACTAACATCCTGTACTTTTTATGCGTAACAAACTCTTTTGGCTTATGATCATGTTTTGCACCGTGGCTTTGCCAGGAAGAACTTGATTGGGTTGAGAGGTTAATAAAGCGATACAGAGGGAGAGAGGTAAATGGATTGATGTTTTTCTTTAATCATTTAATTTCAAGGGTTTTACATAAGCGTGAGTTGAAACAGCAGGACTGTGTGATACATATCTTGGGGGTACTATACTGTTGCAGGGCTAAATTCATGGCTGGGGTCTTTAAAACACTGAATTAGCAGGGACCACTGACCATAGTAGAGCTGTCTTCAGGTTTTGTTATGCTCAGTCTCCTGAAGGACCATAGTTGCACCAATGGGATTATTTGTGCTGTTTTCCTTGCATAAGAGAGACGGATCCTGAATGCAACATTGGTTGGGAGGAGTGGGGAAGGGGAGAAAAGAAAAGGAGAAAGACGGGGAGGGGGGGGGGGGGTTGGAGAAGGGGCATGGATGTGAGTGATAAAGAACCTGTATGACCGATGTTTATAATAGGTCAAATTGCGAATGGTTCTTAACATGGTTTTGGTCTTTGATAGGCCCTATGGCTTTATCGTCGCTTCCTCTCCGTGTGTTGGATAAAGCATTTTGCAAATCGCGATGTATCCTGCTACTCTGATCACCAAAGTAGCAGCATTTATGGTCTGGATATCTTTATGGATAATGAACTACGGCTCCTCCGCTCCTGCACAACTATTCCCAGTTTTGAGTTCGAAGATTATCAAGCAGATGCAAAGTTCTCTTCTATGTACATCCTGTGGTTGACAAAGGTAAAGTTATTTCTTGGATATAAATTGAAAGTTTCTACTGTTTTAGTACCCAAGACTGCCATTTTAAACCTCTTTCTGTTTCTTTTTTGTATGAATATACTGTTTTAGTACCCAAGACTGCCATTTTGTAATCTTCTTTCTGTTTCTTTTTTGTATGAATAGCATATGCCTGAATCCCATCGGATCGAGTTCCAAAAGAAGCTACAGCCAGAAGAACTGGAGACGCTGCTAAATAATGTCTGCCCAGAAAAGATCTTCCTCTGGGATTATTTGAGGACGCAATGTGAAGGCTTGAAAGTATTGTACTGAGGAAAATTCTGGTGATAACTGTGGCAGCATGATTGTTGGTATTCCCTTCACCTACTTTAGTTGCTGATTGTAAATATGATACCTCTCTTGGCTCCATTTCTCCAAGATATGAACCTGCAGTCTTAAGGTAGTTTTCCATATGTTGAAATTGAACGAGTTATGTGGTGAAAAATCTTTACACTGCTGAAAATAGAAGCCTTTGAGGTAATTAAATGTGGAGTCGCTTTAATGCAACAGAAACCTTAACATCTCCAACTTTTGCAATTCTGGTCATAATCTTTCAAAGGCAGCATTTTAGTATAGATGCAGCAACTCCAGATTGAGAATCTTGAAGATTCCTTTCTTGGCGATTTAAACCATTAAGTTTCCAATTTATTGTCAACGTAGAGGCCAACGTTTCTGATTACCGTCATAGATTTGGGATTTTTGTACCCAAAATGAGTTGTCAATATTAAATTGTGAAAAAGTGGAAAGCAGGGTTTAAATTGATATTAGTCCGTTGGATTAAGCTCCCAGTAAATGGTAATTGTTTCGTCCCCCTGCTTGCTTGATGGGGTGGCGTGGCCTCCCGGTGGTGGCTCGCTTCCTCTATTCTAAAGTTGGAAACCAACGGCTTATTGAGCTGAAGTAGCATGAGTATGTGGCTTTGTCCCTATATCCTGCCTCCTGTTGTCCACTCCACGCTGACATGCCTGCTGAGTTGTTTGACTTGTTCTCTCGATAGAAATTTGACGTGATGATCTAAAACTGGTAAATACTAGGCTTCTGCCCAAGCAATATCATCTTTGAAGAAATTGTTCTAATGACCTTGTGGGTGTACAACTTTGAGACAGCCTCTAAGACGACGTTGTATCCTACAACAATATTTTCCGTTAATAAGTTATATTTTCGGACACCAAACTAACCGTCGATCTGTGAGGCCCACACCTAATTGACTTGTTTTTAGCTTAACAGACAACTTCTATTATGGAAATGATATTTTTAGCCACCGCTAGCCTAAACGCATGTGGTATAAATCTTTTGAAGTTTCGGCACTGCTAGTTTTTATGTTTTGAAGCTGTTCGTGCATATGATATTACAATTAGGGTATAATTTTAACTGTCTCGGGAATAAAGTTACTCTATCAATTTTTGGGGGGTTATTGTTTTTGACATGGTTAGAAACCAAGTTTAAATTCTGGATAACAATGAAAAGATTGGCTTTTGAGGATTATTTGTCTTATGGATTATGTGTTTGTGTGTATTGGGGGGGGGGGGGGGGTGTTCCAGTAGAGCTGCTGAGTTAGCAAGTAGCTCAAGCCCAATAAATTCAGCAATAGCTCTGTAAATTATCTTATAGTTATTCGCGGTTGAGAACTTGGGAGTTCTATATTTTGAACTTAAGTACGTGATACGCATGTTGGACTCATTTATTTAGTGTTAAGTATACGTCCCCATTGCGTTGAATAGATATCTTTATTACTAAACAACTTTTGTGTTACTTGTTAGCACTCGTTTGTAGAAATATGTTGAACCTTTGCCAAGGGTAACCGTAAGCCTATAATTGAGTCTTTGAAGTCTATTCAAAGGAAAGATTGAGATGCTTTTTAGGCTTTGACTGGAATATGTTCAAGACTATTTTAAACACCACCCACCTGGCTTAACACTTACCATTAGCCTTAAAACTAAATCTCATCCTATGGTTCTTCCTACTTTTTCTCGTAGAACACCTATATATAGTGCAGTCACTGCTCTCGTTTCTAGCGCATACCCATAAGATCTATAACATCTCCCTTTGGAAAAGCTGTTTTAAATCCCCTTTCTCCCCAGTAATTTGACAAATAGTGTGCTTGTTCCTCTTATCATAGATCGAGATGGCGAAGGGAATGAGCTACATGTATGATCGGTTTGAGGTTGTGCCAGCACCTCTCATATCTCCTCAGAAGCCTTCAAATGCACCTAAGTTGGAGACCATTGTTGAAGGAGGATGCGAGAGGCTCGACGTTCTGCAAAAGAGGCTGTTGTGTTTGCTTCCTGTGGTTGTTTCCTTTGCTTCTTATTTATACATCAACGGATATGCCATTGCTTGATATTCGGTAGTTACCTGAAGATACTCTTGACAAAAGCTTCACATTCCTCCCACAAACAAGCCCACAGCTCTCTCAAACGCATCTCGCTTTCTGTCTCTTGAAAATACCGTTGAGCACTATATTTAGTGGCCTCTCTCTGGTTTGGACCCTATAACCAAAATGGAATTGGCCTGTGTCAAAGCAATAGCCACAGTTTGGGTGCACACGTGAAATACTTTTTCCAGCTTTGTCGTTGAAGGTGCATTAATGACAACGTTTTGGCTTTTTAGCGCCAGCGAGGGTGCGAAAATAGCCTCAAGAGAGAAGACGAGCTGAGAATTGAGATTGTACATGCTTATCGGGTGCGAAATTCTTAATAGGCCATTCTTGTCTCTTGAAGAAGGATAGACGGAACTTTGCTGTCTGTTATTTCTATTTTAATTGGAGGCCATCATAGAAGCGACGGGGGGTTTAGTGGGTCTTTTGATACATGTATATTGATGCAGAAAGGGGATGGAAGATGCAACTTGTACGTGGGTGCTTGGTGAACCTTATGATGGGAAAGCTTGATTTCTATCTGTAATCAATGGGGACTTGTACGTGGGTACTTGGTGAAATTAAGATAGAACAACGAACAAAATCAACATCACATGTATTAAGTCTTTTTTGAGAAAGTCAAGTGGGACTAGTTCGAAGAAATTAAACGAAGGCAGAGAAAGTGACTAGAGTGAAATAAACTCAAAATTTAGTTTCAGAACCTTAGAGACGAATGGTGTAACCAAACGTGTGCAGTATATTACATGAAACATCAGCATATTTTACTCCTTTTATTGACATCCATAAACAACGGAGGAAAAGAAGAAAGTAAACCCACTTGTAAGATTGCCTGAAGGAATCCAATCAAGAACTCCTATTAGGCACACAATAGGCCCAGAGCGGTAGATATAGCTGAAACAGTACCAATCGCCAGTTCGGGAGCTAAAATCCTCAAGGCGGTTAGTAAAATTGCTATAACCACAACGGCAACCACCGATACAATAACGATGACCCTTTTGGTCTTCCCAGCAGAAGATGGCCGCGTTCCGGCTCCTGCAGCAACCTTGTGACTGCATTACCAACAACAAAGAATGCAGTGAGACACACAACAACTCTCCTCTTAGATTAAATATGGAACCTGTCTGGCCAAGGACAGCAAGATTGTGGACATGATGTCTTCCTTCTTGTTAATTAGCTTCACTTTGAACCTTTTTGGCTACAAACGAAATGTTCACCGATCTCGATACTCTGCTTCTACAGCACTCTTAACTCCATTTTTCTCTTGGAAAATTCAAACTTATGTTATTCAAAACTAGGACAGTTTTAGAAGGAAATTTATCCCTAAACTAACAAGTGCGCAGGACAGGATTAAGTTTGGACGAGACTTACCCGGTGGACATACAAGGATGGGGACAAAAGGTGATGTGGTAGTCAGCCAAGGAGCAAGCAAAGGCCCTGTTCTTCTCCTTCCCATCATCATCCTCGTAGCGGGAAGCCCAAGGACAGCTGCTTCCGAAATACGAAGAATAATAGCTTGGCTTGCAAGTACCAGGCGGCGCGTACGCCCCGCTACAGCAATTCTCGGGATCACCAAACGCAAAGCAACTGGTGGTGCACGCGACGCCTCTTTCGGAAGGGCCGTCGGGAGTGTCGACGCAGGCTGTGGCCATACAATTCCCCTCGTCATCGCCCTGAGGCACCACCAAGATTGCCAAATTGTAACCGAGCGCGGCACTCACGCCGTAGAAGTCCAGTCCGCCATTGCCGCTCATGTTGAACATGGCCACCGTCACCGGCGGGACGGTCTGCACCGAGGCGCATTCTTCGGACCCGGTTCCACAATCGCCGGTGAGGCAGTTGAACCGACCGGTGAGGTCGTAGGAGCAGAGAGTGCGAGCCCAGAGCTGACCGGACCATGAGTCAGGGATCGAAAGGGAAGCTGACTCGCCCGGTTCAAGCATGAAAATGGTGGTGGTGAGGGGCGGCGTCCCGTGGCCCGAAACCAGCGCTGGCCAAACAGTGTAGGTGCACTCGTTTGCTACCTTCAAACTGGTTGAGTATACGCCTGCTGCACAAAGACAGGGATGGGTTAAAAACTCAATTGAGACAAAGCGATCATGGCGGTGAAGCCGAACTGCATGGGTTCTGCACATATATGTGTATATTATGTATGGTACATAAAGAAGGTCTAATTAGAACTAGAAAAGGAAATTAAACATAATCTTGATGGAGACTCCAATATTGGAAGTGCATCCCAATCTTGTGTGTGTGAAATGATGCTGCTACTAACTGAGGTCCATCACCTGCTGAAAAGAGTAGAATGACATTTACGAAGAGGAGGGCAAGAGAGAGGGTTTCTTCTGCCATTGTTGTAGGTTCAGAGTTGTAGGCGGCTATTTGTTTGGGGCTTGTGGCGGGGGTGGGGTTTTAAGGGCGTTGGGAGCGGGGGGAAAGCCGGTCCTCTGCTGCAACAACCAAGGTTACAAAGCATTGTAGTCCCTGCCTGTCTCTTCAATTTTATCTTACGCCGCGGCCACGTCATCTGAGTCGGTCAAAACATTTGGTTTGAGACTTCTTTGTCTGACCTCACTAACAGACTTCTCTTTCTCTCTCTCCCATGGAGAAGATTCCTCAAAACATTTGCCGATGCTTTGCAAAAGGGGTTTACAAAAGTTGGTTTTACCAAGTCTCCTCCGTCAATGCCTGAAGGGGCTCTACATGGGTATTATTAGTCTTCTCGGGTAGTTTGGTAGCTTCTTCAATGGATTGATGAGATCTGAAAAAATCTATCTATATGTCTGGATCTCAATTTTGGTGGTGTTGATTGGTCTGATTTTGGCGTAACAATTTTACATTTTCCTGGGAGGCTATCCTATAATTGTGAAGTTGGGGGTCAGGTAAGAAGTGGAGATGATCCGTGATAGTCAGTCCTGCCTAAATTCCTATTCTTTCGTTCTGAACAATACAAATTAAAGACCCATTTTGGTCACGCCATATATGTATATACGTATATGAAAACATTCCTTCAATCTCTTATACAGCAATAATTTAATAGCCTCTATATATATTTAATGATTTTTTAATCGGTACTTTCAATACTAATTTGTCATTAAATAAAAATTATTAAAAATATTTTACGGCACCTCGCTAAAAAGTCACTGACCACGGTGATCGTAATGTGTTCTTCACATACACTCATTGCATAGAGTTTTGTGTGACTACTATTTATGGCACAGAAAGATGGGCTAATTGTAGAAAAGGAAATTAAACATAACCTTGACACAAGACAGCCTTCATTGGGGAAAGGCGGCGCTTCCTTTAAATTTCGGCTGTTTCAAGCGTACCGGGGGCACTTGGAAGAGGAGGAAACAGATGCCACGATTCATGGCCCACTGGCGGACATCTTATTTCAGTTCTTAATTATTCTTCCTTTAACTGGGCTTGTCTTGGCGATGTTTTTTTGCAGAAACCGCCGGTCTTACATACGAACGCTAAATCCTTCAAGACCCAAGTGATTACTCAAAGAAATCTTATTGTCCCCAAAAACTAACCCGAACTTTTCGAGGCTAGATCAACCGGAACTTTTCGAGGCAACCGCAAAGAAATCTTATTGTCCCCAAAAATTAAACATACCTAATTAATTACTACCCATCGCATGATCTAGTCCAGTCATTCTGTTGAGTAAACATGCCACCACTTGGAAAATTCAGCATTTGTTAATGTTCCAGAGTGTACCTCTTTTTCTAATTTTAATTAATTATAATATCAACAACACACCGTCGACATATGAATATTGGAATCAGTTCATCAGGAAAGCAATTTTACTGTATCGTCAAATTTCACCGCCAATGTTTTTTATTTGTTCCGCTGAAATGACATCGGAAGTGAGTTTTGAAAATAATTTATTGGTTAGCTCATTATGTATATTCATAGATGTTGCTATGAAATGGTAGTGCCCCACTCGTGTCTAATTTACATAATAGGGGTGTCTTAATTAAAGTGGGGTTCGTGGTGGTGGGGAACTAGATCAGAAAAGAGAGGGACACCTTTCTTGCCTTTTTTTCAAGCAAAATCTTTCTGAATTCCAACCGCTGGTGACCATCTTTGACCAAATAGATATTCCCATCTTGGTTTCCGCGGACGTGTAAATGCATTAGTCCTTCCTTGGCTTTATTTTGGACCTCTTTTAGGATTTAGGACCTTAACTGGACTTCAGCTTCATATGCAATTCGCTTGACATGATTTAGTACAGTAATTCGATTTACCCTTGACAGAAATTCATCATTACTCAAACATTCTCAAAAAAGATGTCAAGTTTTCAAAACGTCTCGATTATGGAGTGGCGGAACAGGTAACTGAATCAAAATGTAGAAGTTAATTATACAACTTCTGAAGCCTTGATAATATCAAAACATAAGTTGAACGCATCAACATATCCAAAACTTTTGATTCTGAAGAGTAAAGTGAAATCCATCACTCTGTGCTTAGGTGACAACAAAGCTCAAAATCCATAAACAAGTGATATAATGAAGGAATTCACAGATTACGTGACGGATCAATACATCAGGCACGTACATATGGAATGGCAAGAAAAGGGGAGGGGAGGGGGTGTGGACAAGTTGACTGGATTTTCCGAATAATGCTAAAAAGAAGGCGAATAATAGTCCAGGTGCAGTATGTATAGCAGGAACAATACTAGCCACCTGAGTGGGATGTAAAATATTCAAGATGGCTGAAACTGCCCGGCAAGCACCGCAAGTACAATAACAACTACTTTTTTGGTTTTTACCTCAGATGCTCCCGATACCACTCCTGTGAAGGATGTCTGGCTACATTGGAAACAACTAACTAATGGAATGTATTAGAACATGCAATGACAAATTGGCAATGACTAGTAACTAATTGGGCTCATTACAATGATTCGAATGAAACAATAAGGACCACCAATATCGATCTCTAACTTCATCTAAATCATGTTTACTTTGTCCTATCATCAATGAAGTTTGACTAGTACCTATACGTCAAAACATGGGTTCTTCCAACAACAGAAACCATGACAAGGATATGATTAAAGCCCTCCTTTGCACTATAATAAAGTAAGACTATAGTTTAGACGATCTTACTTCTTCTAAAGGTTTAATGTTTGGACATTCTAACTTGGTCTAAATCATGAAAAATTATGTCTTATCACCTATGAAGTTTGACTAGTACCCATACGCCAAAGCCTGGATTATTACCACCGGAGAAACCATAAAAAAGGTTTCTACCTGCTAATACAGACTTTGCTTTCGGTATAATTTTCTCAAGGCAGCGGTATGGGTGTGGGTGGGCGTGTGACCCCAACCATTATGGAGACTTCTTTTGCCAATAGAGACACGATCAATCCATTGCCCGGCCTCTCTCTACCAGCCCTTGACCTGCCGTGGTTACAAGTCCAAAGCCACCATAGCACAAGGAAGGCTGGTACCATTCCATGGCCTATTTGCCACATATAAAATTGAGTTAAACATATACAAGCCACAAAGCTTGTCTTAAAGCAAGCAAGGATAAAATATGGATTACCCAGTGGCCGGAGAAGGATGTGGACAAAGGGTGAAGAAATAATCAGAAGAGGCACAATCAAATGCGGATCACTTGGGTATGATCAAGAGGGAACAAATTGCAAACATTTGTCTCTTTTTTTTTCTTTTGATATTTCAAGTTACTAAACACAGGCATCTAGATCTAATTGCATAAGTTCTACTAGTCGTTGTAATTGGAAGATTCTCTTTGTTATACTGCTCAATCTTAAAAGGTTTTTTCTGGTGTGTTTTCTTTTCCACGTTTACTGTTTACACTCCAGAGCAGTTGGCAGAAAATTACAGTAACATAACATTTATTTCATGTGTTTAACCAAGTTTGTGAATTAGTATTGTAATCCTTATTTTGCTTTCAATACAGGTTTGTTTAAAATATGGTTGCTAGTGTTCTAGGATATGGTCTATAATGATTGACGACGATGTTATAATACGACTCTTAATTAGTTTATCTGTTGTCGATTTGCCGTTAATTTGTAGATTTGTTGCATATACCGGATATATTTCCTTAGCATATTTTGATGGTTGTTCAACCAACATATGGATGGGCCCACAAGGATCCTTTGTGGCATCAGTTGTGGACCTCCTCCTAGCAGGGCGTGTAGGCCTGAGATGCAACATGCGGCCGTGGTTCCTTGTTGGCCTATGGGCCCTGTACCTGATTCTGAAAGCCATGAGCAACACGCAGGAGCTGGATTTCATATGATAGCTCCTAGCTTCCCTCCAAGCTCTATTAACTCCGGTCATCAAGGTGCTCACTCCGGGGAGGAGTCGATCCGTCGGAGGATTCAGGGGGCTCTTCTCAGACTGCATATGTGTCTGTGGTTTCGGTATCCTCATACTCGAGTTCTCCGGCGCATGTCACGGGCCAACTGTCGGACTCACATGGTTCTCACTCATCTGGTGCCACTTCAGCCAGTTCTCGAAAACGTCTGAGCTCTAATGACCCAGCAGACGATACTTCACACAAACGGCAATGGGCGACAACGGGACACCAACCATTGCCACCAGGTATGCCGTTTAATTTTTTGTCCTCTATTTTGTCAACTAAATCTGGTAATTCAACTGTTGATATTGCTATGCTTGAACCGTCTGGGGTTTTGGTGGTTGTCCCACAACAACCACTCGGGGTATCATGAAACTTTTTAGCTAGAACTATAGAGGGCTGGGGAACACCCTCACAGTTCACGCCCTGGGTCAGGCCCTCCACAGGACAAGACCTAACTTAGTGTTCCTTATGGAAACCAAATCAGAGGTGCAATTTGTATCTCGTAAATTTTATCGTCATGGGTTCTCTTCGTCGGTCGGGGTTGATTCAGTTGGCTCCTCTGGCGGCCTCTGGCTAGGATGGGATGATACAGTACACCTCACTTTCATTTTCAAAAATGCTCATCTCATTTTCATGTCAGTCGTAGATGAGTGCCAATTGATGCCAAGGAAAGTGGGTTCGCAGTCGAATATTATGCAATTGCCAATAGCACACATGACCTCTCTTTGTTGTCCTGTTTATATCAGTATCTTGGCTTACCTATGTGGATTAAAACCTGGGCTATCTCAATTGGACATGTGTGACTCTATTCTAAATGACTCACTTTGGTGATTATCTTTGAACTAAAACATAATTGTTAAATTTGTAATTTCGCCACATATGTTTTCATTACATTCTGTATGTCTGTCATTTTGATTACCAAGATATTTTGTATCCCTTACAGTTGGTCCGTTGAGTGACCTTATTGTGCATACTATAACATCCTTAATATATGCACTAGCTCCCCGAGTCTTATATTATGCCAATATTGTACATACTATAACAAAAAAAATATGTCGTATCTTGTTCTTTCGCTAAAGAATATTATGCAATTGCCAATAGCACACATGACCTCTCTTTGTTGTCCTGTTTATATCAGTATCTTGGCTTACCTATGTGGATTGAAACATGGGCTATCTCAACTGGACATGTGTGACTCTATTCTAAATGACTCACTTTGGTGATTATCTTTGAACTAAAACATAATTGTTAAATTTATAATTTTGCCACATATGTTTTCATTACATTCTGTATGTCTGTCATTTTGATTACCAAGATATTTTGTATCCCTTGCAGTTGGTCCGTTGAGTGACCTTATTGAGGATTTGACTAACTCTGTTATTGTTTCCTTTTTAAGTAATTAGTAATGAGAACTTGGTTATAGTGCTGGATATTTGACCGGAACTAGTCATTAATTTCTAAGAAAATTAGCATATTTTCGTGCCTCTAATAAATTGTGTCTATTTTGATTTATGTTTTGCTTTGAAGATTCCAGTAGGAGTAATTTAAGATTATGAAAATTCATTTTTGGCAGTTAAACATTTATTTCTCCTTGGGGACTTATAGTTAGATGATTCAAATACCCGGTCTAGGTTACATATTTAAAATATTCAAGGTTATTTCCATCAATTGACTATTGCTTTCATCCCTAAAAGTTGGGTTGTGACATCAGTCTTCCCGCCTCCACCTCCCTTTGACATATCTGTACCTGGAGCGCGTCAAGGTAGCATCCCTGAGGAGTCGTCTACACGACTGGCTGAGGTAGTATATCGGAGGAGCCGTCTACCTGGCAGAAGGAGAGTTAAAAAGCTCCCTGGTAGAGATAGTGTCCCGAAGGAGTCGCCTATCCCCGCAGTGAGTCCTTGTGCCGGAGCACTCGGAGCGTGTCAAGGTAGCATCCCGGAGGAGCCGTCTACCCGACTGGCCGAGTTAGCATCCCGGAGGAGCCGTCTACCTGGCGGAAGGGGAGTTGAAGAGCTCCCTGACAGAGATAGTGTCCCGGAGGAGTCGCCTATCCCCGCAGGATGCTGCACACTCCGGAGAGTGGGTCGAAGCATGTTCCACGACCAAGGCAAGGTGCACATGGTGTGGTGAAAGGATGGACCGCTGCAAGGAGCATGGTAGTGTGACAGAGAGCCAGGGGGCACGACTGTGTTAGTGGCGCAGTGCATGGGCACGGCGGAGTGAGTAAGGTGCCTGGGGCACGTCTATGTTAGTGGCGTGGCGCATGGACGCGACGGAATGCGTATGGTGCCAAGGCACTGTAGTGTGACAGGGAGCTAGGGGCACGACTGTATCAGTGGCACGATGCATGGGCACGACGGAGTGACGTTCGGGCGACAGGTGTAGTGGAGTGACGTCTGGGCGACGGGGTTCACGGAGTGACGTCCAGGCGACGGTGGTCCCAGAGTGACGTATGGGCGACGGGGGTCGCGGAGTGACCTTCGGGCGATGGGGGTCGCGGAGTGACTTTCAGGCGATGGGGGTCGCAGAGTGACCTCCGGGCAACAGGGGTCGCGGAGTGACTTCCAGGCGACGAGGGTTGCGGAGTGACGTCCGGGCCCCTAAAGAGTAGTGAAGATGCTAAGTATGGAAGCCAAAGGCCAACCTTTTGAGGGAAGGCCAAGGCCAACCATTGGGGTAGGCCAAGGCTGACCTCAAAGGAAGGCCGAGGCCGACCCCAAGGGAGGCCGAGGCCGACCCCAAAGGGGAGGCCAAGGCTGACTTCCTTCGGTAGACACCAAGGTACACCGACGGGCGAAGTGCAACGATTGGAGCGTGATGAACAGTCACGCAAGGATGAATTTCTTGGTGACGAAGTCATGTCGAAAGAGTGAGAAGTGCACGTGACTTGAACGCGCACGTTTTGACCCGTTAGAGGCGTTGAATACTGATTGTTGCTTGTGCAAACGTGTCATGCAAAATGGGACCCCTAGTGGGCCTTTAGGTGCGACCAGAATAGGTTGGGAACATAAGCCCCTGCGTGTGGTGTGAGCAGAGGGGCAACTCGAGCGGGCGCCGCAAGCATATTCGCAAGTTCGCACTTAGAAGAATATCTAATGTTTGTTGGTTCAAAAGTTACTGACGTTGTCTCTGAATGACGAAGGTGCAGAGTAGGTGGCTCGAGCCACCTCGTGCACCACCTACAGAAGCCTGAGTATGGATATGAGTTAACACAAGGGCATGATGATAAGGCGCAGGGGTGCGGGCGACGAGGGTCACAGAATCGGCGCCCGGGTGCCGATGATGGGCGTCAAAGTATTGGCGCACGGACGTGGGCGACAGGGGTCACAGAGATGGTGCGCAGACGGCGGGGGTCGCGGAGGTGGCGCCAAGGCGACGACGACAGGGCAAGTGGTTTGAGCTACCTCGCGCACCACCTACCAAGTACATTGATGTCGAGGGACATTGTCATGAGGGGCGCGACAAGGGCGCCATCAGGCGTTGTGATGTTGGGGTAGTCCACTACGGGCACCGGGACGCGGCATTGGGGGTCGCGGAGGTGGCGCCCGGGCCAAGGCGAAAGGGAGTCATGGAGGAGGCGCCTGGGCAACGGCGGCGCAATAGTGGATCTAGCTACCTCGCGCACCACCTACCAAGTATATTGATGTCGGGGGACATTGTCATGAGGGGCACAACAAGGGCGCGATCGGGCGTCGTGATGCTAGGCAGTCCACGATGGGCTCCGGGGCGCGAGCAATGCCATGCGATCAATGTTGTAAAACTATTTTTGAAGTGTTTGGCCTTGGTTGTCGGTGTTCGGTCGTTGGGTGAATGTGGGCAGGCCGAAGAGGGATGGCTTTGCGCTGGGGGAGGCGAAGGGTATGGGCCGGGGTTACGAAGGTTGTGGCCGATGGTGTTGAAATGGCCTTGGGTTAGGTATGGGCGAGATAGGTGTGAATGGAAGGGGGAGAAGATGAAGAAGAAAGGAAAAAGGAAAAAAATAAAATGAAGAAAAAAAAGAGAGAAAAAAAGAAAGAAAGGAAAAAGGAAAGAAAAAGAAAAGAGAAGAAAAAAAGGGGGGAGAGGGTCAGCAATGGCCCAAGGTAGGGGTCGACCTCGGGGTTACGGGGGGAGGGAAGAAGGGGCAGGGTGGTGGCGGCGAGAGGCTGCCGGGGGAACTAGGGACGAGGGAAAGATGGGAGGGAGGAGAGAGGTTAGGCCGAGGCCGAGGGGGAATGGGGCCGAGGCTGAGGCCGTAGGGGGAGGAAGGGGGAAGGGAGGGGAAGAAAGATGACGGTGATGGTGTCGCCCGCCGAAGAGGGAGCGGGGGGAAGGAGGGCGGGGGAGAGAAGGGAGAAGAGAAAGAGGTGGGAGCGAGGCTGAGGGATCGTCGTCGGTGAGGGAGAGCTGGTGGCCGAGGCCCGAAAAGGGGTTGGGGATGACGCCGGTGAGGGGCGTGCCGTGGAGGGCGAGGCTAAAGGGCAGCGACGCCAAAAGGGGGCTGCGGCGACACAAGAAAAAGAAGGAGAAAGAGATGGAAATTAGGGTTATATTAGGGTTTTGAGGGAGCGGGTCAGGTTTGGGTGGGTGGGTCGGTAAGGGATTGTGATGGCGCGCGGGTCGGGTAGGCAGGCGAGTCACGCGGGGCGGGTTCTGCCCAGATCTGAATTGAATTTTGAATTTCAAAATTAATTAATTAATTATTATTTTTTGGGCAACCCTAACGAAGGAGTCCTCAAGAAAATTTTCGCAATGTTCATGAAGAGAGAAAGGGATGGAATGGTGGGAGCGAGGGGAGGAAAATGTTAGAGGGAGAGTGAGGGGGTTGGTGGGAGGGAGAAGAAAATTATGTGAAATTTTTTTTTAAGTGTAGAACGAGGGTGAGAGTGTAATACCCCAAAAATTTTGATATATTTTTATAGGCTAATTTGACTTTTTAACGACAAATTATTACTATTATTTCCCTTAACATCGATATACTTCTTAGCGACGAATTTGGGGAGTATTATGATGATGATCTTTAGCGACAATTCTAGAATCATAAATTATAATTTAATGTTAGCTGATATAAGTGATTTTGATTGAGGTATTACTGACGAGTAGCGTTAATGATTTTTTAGAAGTTTTTAGCGAGAATTGCGTACTTTATCGTTAGCATTGAAATTATATTAACAATTTTTATCGACAATATTTTTTAAACACTTAGTCTCGACGTGTACTTCTAGCGACGATTTGGGAACCGAGATAGGTAACAACTCATTAATATTTTTTCTAATACATTAATTTATTGTAAATAATGATTTGGACATTTTCGCAATAATAAAAAGATTCGGGTAACATTTAAAATAACTAGCGAAAATTAGAGGGGGCTTTTTGTTATGTTCCAAATTAGGGTTATTATATATAGATAATAGAATAGTGATCTGCCACCGCTGGCTTTTGTTGGAGACTTGTTGAGGCAGAGAGAACAAAGGAAGGAGATGAAGAAGGGTTTTGGGGCGAGACTTTTTGGTAAGTTTCTAGCCTTTTCCTTCTAAATCGTTTCATGATTTATAGTAACTGTTAAGGGGCTGCCGTGGGGCTTGGATTCATGTAGAATTAAGATGCGTCTGTGTACCTATTTGGGTGCGTTTAAGGGACGAAACGGTGGTCGTTGGGGTGATGGCTGCCGTGGGAAGAAGTAGCCGCGAGGGGCTGCTTAGAGAGAAAATAGCTGTGAGGGGGCTTCTGCCATGAATTAGTTAGGAGGCTGCCATGGCCATGCGGAAAAAAAAAAGGATAGAGGGTTACTACTGTTGTGCAGAAGCTGTGTGCCATGGGTTGTGTGCGGGCTGCAGGTGGAATGCATGCCTATTACTGGGTACAAGTGGGAGAGGTTTGTAAGTGGGCAACCCAGCTGTCGTGGGAGTGTTGGTTTTGAAGAGAGATTAGAGAGAGAGATCAGCCATGGTGGCTGCAATGAGTGCAATAAGTTTGATGAAAGTAAGTGTTTTGTGTGGTGAGGATGTGTGATGTGGTTGGAGAAACCTGAAAATAAGACCTTTCACCAAGTTTTCATTTGGGATTATGGGTCTACACCTCATGATTGGAGAAGGAGAGACCCACTGCCGTGAGGCAGTGGGTGTGGGGAGAATATAATGATGTACCTTTGTGTAGTGTATATTGTGGTAAAATGAATGAAGTGCAAGAGAAGAGATGTGGGTGTGAGTTGTGTTGTGAGCATGTTGTGGGTTGTGTTATGAGTATGTGGGGGTTTCAGTGGAATAAGTGCAGGTAGTGTGAGTGTACGCGAGGTGCATTATGTGGGTGTGTGTGTGTGTACTGTGAGATTGGTATGTGAGTTGGTATATATAAAAGAGTATACATATATGTATATGGCTGAGTAAATGGGTATTCAGCCATGAGTATGAAGGTGTCTTTGTGGTGAGTGTTTATATATATAGATGTGTAGGTATAATGAAAGAAGAAGACCCACTGCCGTGAGGCAGTGGGTATGGGAGTTAGTGGGTGTTGGGGTTGCATATGTATTGTGGTGTGTGTGTCTTAAGAATTGTATATGGGTTAAACATGTGTGTAACCATATTTAAAGTAGGTGGTAAGTGAGAGGGAAAATGAAGAGGTGAGGTGGTTCTGGGTAAAGAGGACGACTGGGTTTTGCATGAGGAAGATGCTACTATAGCAAGAGAGGGAAAAGTTTTGTTTTTCAAATTTAACTCAAAAGTGTCGCTAAAGGGGACTATTGTCTTAGCAGTTCACTTCCGAATTTTTAAATATATTTAGGAATTTATTTGGACAAAACTCAAAGAAGTAACTTATATTAATTTTGCAAGATCTACACACAGTAAATTTTATTCGTGAAAGAGATTTCAGTGTATTTTATAATAGTAAATAAAGTTATTATCGGCATATGTAACGGTACGATTGAAGTCGGGGGTAAATAAGAATCTTACTGAAGTCGGGGGCGGTTTAGTAATTTCACTCATGTGAGAGAAACTTAATACTTAGCTATGCTTGAACAACAACGAATCAAACCTGTGTAATTGTTATTTAGGTGTTGATAGTCAAGAGCTAGGACCGGCTTTTGAGCAAATACCAGAAGCAGTTATTCAGTGAGGTAAGTACTCTTGCCATATTCCTCCGTATACCCTATTTTCTGTCTACGTATATGTACAAATGAATTGTTCAATTAAAAGTTTAAAGCCTTTTGCACGCTACTACTTTTGTGTAAATTGTTTGATGATAAAACACATCAAAAATGCCATGGAATGTTTTCTATGAGTAGTGTTTTAAAGTTGGCTCATATATGCTAAATGAGACGGTATTCTGGCTTGGTTGTTGCGCCCCATATCCATGGGGGAAAGTTGGATTGTTGGGTCCTGGTCAACGGGACGATACATTGACGCACAATACTGTTGCTCGTGGGGCGCCCTTGCGTCCACAACAATATGTATCTCGGACGAAGGAGGGATTATGGGCCCTAGTCGGGGGGCGCATACCCTGACCGAATAATATTTATTCCTGGTGGAGTAGGGATTGTGGGCCCTACTCAGGGGAGAATGTACGCTGACCGCAGCATACCTATGTTATGATGAACTGTGATAGTTGTTAATGAGCCTTCTTGATGTCATGCATCGTTACTGTGAATTTTGGATGAACTCCTTTAAAAAAGTAGATATATGTATAATAACTCTTATGAAAATGTTTACCAGTTTTAAGTCAAAGAGAAACCATAGTATGCTTGTATAAATCCCAAAATCTATTTTAGGGATATGGTATGTGTACTTATTGGGCCCCAAGCTCACCCCGTTTTATAAATTTTTTCAGGCAATCAACTAGATGAACATGAGTATTGCGAGGGAACTGAGAATGAAGCCGCGAGAGATGCTCGTTAGGAGGCTGAATTAAGTTCCATGAGAAATGACGATATTGCTGGTTTAATTCTAGAATTGTTTGTAGCGTAACTCCAAGAGGTTTCCTTTAAATAAATTATATCAGTCATTATGGAGGAATTTAGTAGAGATAATTTTGGGGAGATCTGAAAGGACCTCTTAGGAATCATATTATGGTGTCAGTTAATGCATGATTTTAGAATTGTTGACAGGTTTAAATAAAGCCTGGCAGTGCCCTTGATTTGAGTCCTTTGGGTCTGCGGCCGGTCACGTGCCTAGCTCTCGGGCCTGCCCGTGGGTTCGTGTCGTGACAGAGAGGGTAGTGCCCGACCACGAGTAGGCAGGGTGAGAGGGAGAAGTGCGAAGGGGGCGAGAAAATTTTCTAAGTGTTGAGAAGATTTCCCGAGTGTTGAAATGAGTATAGGGTATAAGGGGTGAAAAATTTTTTTCTAAGTGTTGAGCTCGGACGAGGGTGCCAAGAGAGACCGCTGAGGGTGATCATCGATGACCAGTTGCGAAAAAAATGAAAATTTTTCTAAGTGTCAAAAAAAGGATGAGGGGTAATGATGCGACCGAAGTAGCGTGGCTGAGCCACCTTGTGCCCATGTACCAAGTCGCTGCAATGTGAAGCTGAAGGGGTTGGGAAGGGGTGAAGCCCCCAAGGGAATGGGTGATGGTATCAAGAGTGGTGTCAGTAGGCCTGTGTAAGATCCCTGTGGCTTGAAAGTTTTCTAAGTCTGAAAAATGCGACTTCATTGATAACAAAAGATAGGCAACATGCCTTGGTACATGGGAGTTGAGTACATGGAAGCTTGCAAAATGAAGGAAAAAAATACAAGTGTGCAAAACTCACAAGGCAGGCTAGGGCTTGGGCGGTTGGTTCAAATGTCCCGGACTTAGAGTTTGAGCTCGCCAGATGCAATTTTGTCGGCAAAGGCGAACTTGAGGCCCCTGCACCACTTGAGGCTGTGACCGACCTTATGATGATAGGGGCATTAGTTTGGATGGGCTAAGTCTTTCGGGGTAGGTTCAGTGTTGGCATTGGGATGGGTTATGGCATTGTCGTTGATCCATGTCTCAAGGAGAGCTCTGACAGTCTTTAAGTCACACGGGTATTCCGGGGCAGGCACCGGCAGCCTTCTCTTGTCAGGGCGTCCATCCCTTCATTGGGACTGACGCTTACGCTTGTTGTCGTCGTTATTGGCTGCTTCTTCCGTTGCGACCAAGGCAATATGAGTTTTAGACTTTGGGGTCTTTGACGGACCAACCGAGTCAAATGTGCGTCGTGCAACTTCCTTGAGGTGTACCCAAGACGAAGCTGGAGGTTTTCAAGGTAGACCCTGTAGATGTCTTTCATGTTCTTAATGCAAATGGGTACAAGGGTTTCATCCTTACTAAAGTCGGTGCATTCCAAGCACTTGTGATGAAATCGCGTGACATAGGTGTTGAGGTCCTCCCCGGGGTTCTGGCGGATTCCAGCAGTGTCAACGATGGTCACACGCTCTGTCTCATAGTGGAACTTGTCAAGGAAGAGCTGGACCACGTCGGACCAGGAGTGGATAGTACCGTCAAGAATCTAATGATACCAAGAGTAAGCGAGATCAGTCAGGGACTTGTGGAATTCACAAAGCTTCAAAGTGTTGTCCTCCCCGTAGTACTCCAGAGAGCCAGCAAAATGGGTGATGTGCTCGCCGGCATTGCCCTCTTTGCCGTTGAAAAGGGTGAATGATGGTTGCTTGTACTTGACAGGGTAGGGCTTGGTAGCGAGGCTGCCAGAGTATAGAGCATGGCTTGACAGCTTAGAGGGGGAGTGTGGTAAGGATGACTGCTTGAGACAACAAAGGATAGCATCAAGGTCATGCTTGGTGACGTACGAGGCATGTGAGGGTTTATGCCCTGCCGGGATGATCCGGGCACCAGAGCCCCCAGACGGGGCAATGAGGCATTGAGGGGATGACAACTGTCAAGAGGGGTTGGTGGTGGAGAACGACTTGTTGAGGTATGGTTTGCATATGGGTAGTGTCAGCGGCTGGAGGCCGGTCATTAGGAAGGGTCGACTAGAGTAAGTAGGGGGAATGACTTGTGTTTAGGTTTTGGTTGGTTATGTTCGGGTTAGGCTCTATCTCAATTGAGTCGTGAGTCTCCAAAGTGCTTTGAGCAAGGGTAACGTGTGTCGCCGTAGGCTGAGGTGCCGCGAGTCCTACTGTCGAGGGCCCGAAGGACCAAGGCAGCGATGGTCGTGACACTAGGACCTGAGCAGTGTCCAAAACTAGCCCAGGCCCTGACGATTGAATATGAGGGGGAGAGGCCAACCCTAGAGCTTAGGATGGCAGGGGGTGAGCAGCGGACACAGGGTAGGGCGCTCTAAGGCCTTGAGAAGTCGGCATTTGTGAAGTCAAGACTTGGATGGATTTTTGCATTTCTAAGATGACATCCATGAGAGTAGATTGAGAGTCTTGGAGGTCGGTGATGGTAGGAATAAGGTGTTGGATTATGGCGTCGACGATCGCGGCCACATCGGGTGGATCCATCTTAGGGGAGCCTGGAATTAGTTAGGACAGGTCCCCTCTTGGTCCTCGAGGTGATGCTCCTCTTGGACGGCCGGGTTGAGGCTTTGGCTGGTAGTCCTGGTAGTCCTGCGTTGCTGACGCATGGTTGCTTGGGTGTGTCGGGCACGAGACGAACTGCACTGTGATGCTCACCTCCCCAGCAGAGTCGCCAAAATTATGCCAAGGAAAGTGGGTTCGCAGTCGACGTGGAGGTGCCACAAGGAATGCAGTCCGAGTCAGATGCCAAGTGTGATGATGTGGGACACAGCAAGGGTGGAGCAAAGGCAGAGACCAAGGGCTTTCCAGACAGAGCTTGAGGGTGGCAGTGCTGCGAGGGCGATGGCACAGGATAAATACATGACGACAGTCACAGTCCGATGCTTAGGTCCAGAGTCAGGGTCCTGTATGTTTCTCTCTTTAGGATTCTAGAGTGAGAAAGTAAAAATGTTCTGAGAATGTCCAACCATCAGAAAATGTCCAAGACCTCTATTTATAGAGGTTGAGATGATGATGTCATTAACCGACACGTAGCGCTCCCTGGGAGTGACACGTCACCGAGGGTCCACAGCTGTCGGTGCTCCACGGACTACCGGATCGCATATTCACCCGGCCTACTCCCTCACAGCGTCGCTCTGTATGTCTGGAAAGACTGGCTCCCACAGTGTCGGTGTGCCTAGAGAACCCCCTTGATCTAGCCACCAATCCAAGCCCCTGTAGAGTCTCACATGCCTGGCAGCAGTAGGGAAGACCCGATGCCCAGCTGCCAGGTGGACTAGGCGCGATGCCCTCTGAAGACCTGTTCTTGTCTCGGAGTGACTCGAGAGTCATAGTCCTAGGGGTGCCAACGCGAGCCCCCAGTGCCGGAGCACGCAGGCCAGTCACGAAGACACCCTGGCGAGACAGTGTCCCGGAAGAGTCGCCGATCCCGCGGGTGAGTCCTTGTGCCAGAGCACTCGGAGCGCGTCAAGGAAGCATCCCGGAAGAGCCGTCTACTCGACAGGCCAGGTAGCATCCCGGAGGAGCCGTCTACCTGGCAGAAGGGGAGTTGAAGAGCTCCCTAACATAAATAATGTCCCAGAGGAGTCGCCTATTTTGCTGGCCAAGGTAGCATCCCGGAGGAGCCGTCTACCTAGCGGAAGGGGAGTTGAACAGCTTCCTAGCGGAGATAGTGTCCCGGACGACTCGTCTATCCCCGCAGGATGCTGCACACTCCGGAAAGTGGGTCGAAGCATGTTCCACGACCAAGGCAAGGTGCGCATGGTGTGGTGAAAGGATGGACCGATGCAAGGAGCATGGTAGTGTGAACGAGAGCTAGGGGGCACGACTGTGTAAGTGGCGCGGCGCATGGGCGCGACAAAGTGAGTAAGGTGTCGGGGGCACGTCAGTGTTAGTGGGCACGACGCATGGGCGCAACAGAGTGCGTATGGTGCCTAGGGCACTGTAGTGTGACAGAGAACTCGGGGGTGCGACTGTATCAGTGGCCCAGCGCATGGGCACGGCGGAGTGACGTCCAGGCGACGGGGGTCGCGGAGTGACATCTGGGCTACGGGGGTCGCAGAGTGACGTCCGGGCCCTTGAAGAGTAGTGAAGATGCTAAGAATGGAAGCCAAAGGCCAACCCTTTGGGAGAAGGCCAAGGCCAACCATTGGGGAGGCCAAGGCCAACCTCAGAGGAAGGCCGAGGCCGACCCCTAAGGTGCGCCGACGGGCGAAGTGTGACGGTCAGAGTGTGATGAGCAGTCGCGCAAGGATGAGTTTCTTGCTGACGAAGTCACGTTGAAAGAGTGAGAAGTACACGTGACTTGAGCGTGCACGTTTTGACCGGTTGGAGGCGTTGAATACTGACTGTTGCTTGTGCGTATGTGTCATGCGAAATTGGACCTTCAGTGAGCCTTTGGGTGTGACCAGAATAGGTTGGGAACACCAATTTTCTTGGAATGTCGGCTTCCTGTATGGCCACCCTATTCTGTCTGCTAGACGAGGCGTATGCGAGCAGCTCTCCTGTATTTTGGGCCAGCGTCAGGGTGTTCTGCTTCTACTAGGAGATTTTAATCAAGTGCTTTCCATAGTAACAATATTCGCAATATATTGACGATATTCGCAATATATCGCGATAAATTAACAAAAAGTTTAAAACGTGATTTTATAGCGAATATTTGAATTTTTCTCAAATAACTTGTAAATATCGCGATATTCACAAATTTAATGCGAGTGAAAACTCCCTCATTTTTTTTGAAAAATGGGGGAAAGCAAGGAACTCCCCACAGCTGCATGGATTCGAACCTGAGTCATGATGGTTGATAACTAACCTTCGTGCCATCAAACCACCGCACGGCTGTTGTTTTATTTGCATGAAAAGTAGTAGATATTATTTAGCCACATATAGTTATTTAACACTAGCCTACATTCTCCATTCCTTTGTTTTTTACTCCGCACACCACCACTTGATTCTTGTTCAATTTTGAAAAAAAGTAACTACATTTGATTCAGTCACACGTAGTTATATAGCACTACCCCTAAATTCTATTCATTTTTTTTTACCCTTCACTTAAAAGAGTTGAAGAATTGTTATATTTTTGTCATTTCAATCATAGAGTTTATAAATTTATATACTTAAAATTATTATAACCTAAACGATTAATTACCGAATTATTTCCGATTTATAATACGAACTTTGTTATTCCGCTGAATTATTTCCGATCCACTAGTGAAATTCTCCGAATAATTCCCGAATTCCATATTATTGCTCATGCCGAATAATTTCTGAATACCGAATTTGTTACTACGGTGCTTTCGTTGGAAGATAAATCTGGACCTCATCCTTTCTCAACTCAGGGCTGCTCGAACTTGCAAGCATTCATTGACGGCCTCGGTCTACTCCCCCCGTTTGCATAAGTGGGCCAAAGTATACCTGGACAAATAACTGAGATGCCAGCGCGTGTACATATGAGGTGCTAGACCGGGCGTTTGCTAACGCCTCCTGACACAACTTACTCCCTCAGATTGAGGGTCGGAATTTGTCTTTCTTCCGTTCAAATCATGCTCTTATCTTCATCGATACAAACCCGATTTGCAGTTGTCAGGCTAGACCCTTTCGCTTCGAAGTCATGTGGCTTTGATACCCTACCTGCGATCAGC
This sequence comes from Escallonia herrerae, assembly GCA_033070095.1. Taxonomy (NCBI): domain Eukaryota; kingdom Viridiplantae; phylum Streptophyta; class Magnoliopsida; order Escalloniales; family Escalloniaceae; genus Escallonia; species Escallonia herrerae. Next base: position 55,478 of record JAVXUP010002430.1, on the reverse strand, counting down.
TAGTGCAACAGGTCTAGGGGACACAGGTCTCGGGGTCTCCAATGTTTCAATTGGTACAGTGCATCCGATCCTTTAAAGACGTGCTGAAAACATGGCACTTTTCGATTGGGAATCTCACGTCACGTATCCAACACCTTCAGAAGCTCATTGCTGAGGGTCAGAACAATGTCGTGACCACAATTGAACAAGGCTGTGATCGAGCCTTACGAGATGAACTAGATCATTTGTGGACCTGCGAGGAGCAGTATTGGGCTCAACGGAGAGTGGAACAGTGGCTTTTGTTAGGTGATCGTAATACGCATTTTTTTCATTCTATGTGCCACATCCGTAAGCAGCATAATTTCATCGCTACTCTGATCACTCCTGATAGGGTTTGGACTAGGGATGATCAGCAGATCCGGGATCTATTCCAAGATTATTTTAGTAATCTTTTCTCTTCCTCTGTGGCTGATGCTCCACAGCGAACCTCGAATTCCTTTTCCATCCTCCGTCACATGAAGGCCAGGCTGTCACCCGAACAGTTGGTGTTGTTGGATAGACCTTTCTCGGCTCATGAGGTGTATCTGGCTCTCAAAGACGTCGGGGGACTCAAGGCACCAGGCCCGGATAGGATGCCCGCGTTATTTTTCCAGCACTATTGGCCTTTGGTAAGATCCTCAGTCATTTATGCTGTTTTGTCTATCCTCCGCTCTGGGCATATGCTTAAGGAAATACACAAAACCTTCATTGTTCTTCTCCCAAAAACAACCCATCCTCAGCAGGTCTCCGACTTTAGGCCCATCAGCCTGTGTAACGTCATTTACAAACTCATTTCCAAAAGTCTTAGTTACCCGGCTCCGGCCTATTGCTTGTGAATTTTATCCGACTTCGGAATAAAGGAAAGGTTGGTATGGCGGCCCTTAAGATGGATATGAGTAAGGCATATGATCGTATTCGTTAGGATTTTTTAGAATAGGTGCTTCACTCTTTTGGCTTCTCTGTGGGGTGGATTACATTGATCATGCAATGTGTCTCTACGGTTTCGTACTCTGTCCTGGTCAATGGTCGACCAGGCCCCTTGTTGGTACCAAAAGCTAGTCTTCGTCAAGGTGATCCGTTATCTCCGTTTCTTTTCATTATGTGTACAAAAGCACTATTCGCAGCATTGTGTGATGGCATGCAATCGCAAGCCCTGAAAGGTATTGCGATATCCCGTCATTCGCCTCCGATTTCGCATCTCTTTTTTTTGCGGATGATAGCTTTCTTTTCTTCCACCTTCATTTTGACTCAATCCGGTAGCTTCAACATCTTCTAACGAGTTATTGTTATCAGTCCGGAGAACTGATCAACTTGGAGAAATCCACCCTTAATGTCAGCATGAATACTCCTCAGAAAATGGCTAAGTTTGCGAGCCAAACCTTTAAGGTACCTTTGGGCTCAGGATCGGCCAAATATTTGGGCATTCAGTTGGATTGGGTCGATTACAAATCTGAAATTTTAGCTGGCCTGATTGATAAAATCCAGATTAAGTGTCAGAGATGGATGGGTCTATTACTGAACCGGGCTGGTCTGCTAACGTTGATTAAATCAGTGTTATGGCCCATGCTTAGTCATTATATGTCGGTTATATGCTTCCCTATTTACTTCTGCTCTCAGGTCCACTCCCTCTTAGCTAATTTTTTCTGGTCCGGCTCCACCACCGGTGGCCACATCCACTGGATAAGTTGAAATCATCTATTTTAACCACTACAGGTAGGGGGCTGGATCTGCGCAACCTTCAATGGATGAATCAGGCTCTCCTGGCCAAGGTGGGAGCAAGAATGCTATGGGAGCCGAAGAGCTTAGTAAGTCGCGTTGTATTAGAGAAGTACTGTCGAGGCTCCAAGTTTCTTCACTGTCCGGTCACGCGCAACTCTTCTTACAGTTGGAAAAGTCTTCTCTTGGGACTTACTATTGAAAGGCTTGTGGCAGCAGGTCACCTTCAATTCCTCGTTTAGCTTTTGGGATACTAACTTGATCCCGAGTTATTTTGCCCAATCAATTGACCATCTCCGCACCACATCTACGCACCACTGGTTAGTGCCAAACTTCATTGATCAGCGTCACGGGTGGTTACGTGAAAAATTGGAAGAGCACTTGCCAGGACCGATGGTAAAGGCCATTAGGGCCTTATATTTGTCAAGATATGGATACCCTGAGCAATAGTATTGGAATCCTGAGATGCATGGCCAATTTACTGTCGGGTTCGCTTATCAAATTCTGGCAATGGATGCCAAGCAACTCCTTACTCTCCCACCTATTCTAATGCGTGTCTGGCTCCGTCTGTGGAAGCTGAAGCTTCCGTACAAGATTCTAGTTTTCCTATGGCAATGTCTTTGGAATCGCCTTCCTACTCGACTAGCTTTGCATCGTCGTAAACTTACAAATGTTGTAGTGTGTCCTTTCTGTTGTGTGCAGGATGAATCGGCCTCACACTTGAATATGAGGTGGTGCGCCCCGTTTGGTTTGGGGGACAGCTTAACTTGCGAATGGATGCTTATCAAAGTTCTCTCTCACCCTAGCTGGCTAATTGGATTCTCAGGCCTTCGAGCTAGCAGGAGTCTCCTTCCCACATCATTCGCATCGTCGCATATACCCTATGGTGCATTTGGATTGCTCGCAACCATTTAGTGTTCCGCGGGCTCTATTTAGTCCATTCGGTGTTCTGGGTCATATTCAGAGTCTTTGGCAAACCGATTGCTCGGCCTTATCCCATTCAGCGGCCCTCCCGTCTTCTGTCTCTGGTGACATTATTATGTCTGGTCAGGGTCACCGACCCCACAACCTGGGGGATGGTAGCATCCTTCTATCCTCTTGCCTCAGGATAGGTCCGCGTACTTCTCCTTGGCCTATTGTATTTCGCTTTAGTAAGGTGTGGCGGCCAGATCGATTTTGTGTGGGGATAGGTATAGAAGGGGTCGATCCTACAGGGTCTCGGGTGGCCTCTTTTGCTCGCTCTGTTTATTGTATAGATAGTTCGCTTGCTACTGTCATTGCTCTCTCTTATACTGTTTTCTGGGCTTTGTCCCATAATTTTTTAGACATCCACTTGGTTACTAATGATTTATCTTTGATGGCTCAGTTGTCAGGGACGGCTGACCTCTCTACAACAAGCTCCCCTGCCCTTTTTTATTTGCTTTACAGGTTGGAGGGTGTACAGTGGTGTTCTCTTAGCAGGGGAAGTAAAGTGCTTTTGGCCTATGCTCGGAGACTAGCTTGTTTTGCAGCCCGGTGTTGCATACCGGTCTCTACTGACTGGTTTTGCGACCTCAGGCAGAGGTGTCACTTTTTCGTCCTCCGTAGTTTTATATGCTAGACGGGGGCATCCCCAGGAGTTGGCAGTGTATAGGTGTCTTGTGTAGGTTGTTGTCTGTTTTTTGCGGTTGTCGCCTTTGTTGTATATTGGTTCCGCCCGTAGGGGCTTGTACTCTGGTTTCTCTATTAATGGTAGGGTTCTTACCCCTTTTAAAAAAAAAATATGGAAGGATCCTTGGATATCTCAAAGAAGGTTTCGCCCCAGTATGAATAACCAATTGCAACCGCAACAGCTCCATGTTAGCAGACTTCATATCCCCCATTGACAGAAGCTAGAATCCGCCCAAAATCCAAATGCTTTTCAATACCTCCACTGTTGAAGCCATCAAGAAACCCAAGACCTAATAGCTTGGACCCCCAACAAAACAGGTAATTCCATCACCAAATCTGCTTATCTAAAAGCCAATGAACACAAATTTACCCCCAACACATATTTCCCTCTCATTTTTGGAAGAACATGTGGTGGGCCAAAATCCTTGAACGCCACAGTATCTTGATTTGGAAAATAGCTTGGAACCTTCTTCCCCTCCGCCAACCCATTGCAAACCATAGCCTAGAAGCTGAAGAAATCTACCCCCTTTGCGATCATCCCTCTGACACTGTCACTCACTCGTCACCTGCAATATGAACAGACTGATTTGGGCTGCTTCTACCTCCGGAATCTTAAGGGTAATGTGATATTTTTGCTTTGGATATTATCACTGTTGTGCTAAAGAATGAACCCGCCAAAAAGGAAAATGAACCCGCCACTTATATTGCTAAAAACGAGAGTGAAAAGTCTGATAAGTAGATAAGAGATTCCTGTGGGCAAGCCACAATTTCAACATTTGAGCTCTTTGTGTCATCCACTGCACTGCTACTTACTATTTGTACATTATATTTTTGTCTTGTGGTATTTTTAGACAAAAAAATTGAGCTCTTTGCATTTTTAGGATTTTCTTTTGCACCTGACTGCTAGTGGTTGGACGAGCTTCCATACTTCTATTCGGAGAAATTTTTGCTACTACTCTAGTCGTAAAAAATAGTTACAACCTTTCAAATGACGACAATTGATAGGTATCAAATGTGTTTAGTGATATTTCTACTAACATTTTTAGTAACAATTATTAACATCATTTTTTTAATGTCACCTAAATAAAAGCACTAAGGACACTTAACGTCTATTAACAGTCGCTATACAGGGAGTTGTAAATATCTTCCTACAACACGAACAGCAGTCAAAACTTTTTTTCCAATATAGTTTATAAATGATAGTAGCTAAATATGTTTAGTGACTTTTCATAAATGACGATAAAAAAGTGCGGTAAAAACTTGTCGATCAAAACATCTGCAAAAATACCATTAACAATAATTAGCAACAATCAATGATCATTATATAAACGGTTGTCGATTTTTCCTGCCATTATCGAGGGTTGCATGAAAAATCTTTTCGGTCTTTATTTAGAATTGCAGTGCAAACCTTTAATCCATCCTAAAGCGGCAATTAAGTATCAAGCAAACATCGCGCATTAATGAATTGAAAAATAAGGGACTAATTTGCGTCATTCGAGATTGTTTACTCGGTGGTGTTATCATGCTAGGGATATCACCCTACATTTTTTTTTTGGAGAAAAATATAAAAAGAACAAATATAAAAGCCTACCAATCATTTTTTTGCCAAACTATTTACTTTATTTTTTTGGCTTTGGTTTAAAAAGCCTACCAATCATAACATTTGATAAGCATAGAGTATAAGGTAGAGTACAATAAAAAAAGAAATAACATGATACGACGCTACACACATTGTATCTCCAGACAAGAAGTGACACAAAGCAAATGCCTCCCCTTGTACATAAGAGCGGTGAAAGAACAAACAGTTTCAACTTCATACTGATCAAGACTACTTCTATAATAGATTAGCGAGCTTCTGCTCAAACCAAGACACTAACTATAAACAAAAACAACGATCCTTGTAACAACTATTCGCTTTGTACATGGATTAATTTTACCAACAAGCTTTTCATAGCATGAGTAGATGAACAAACATAAGACATCAACACCTAGAACACATATATGGTGATATACCAACGAGGTTAGGTTTTCGCTTGTATTCGTCTGCTCTGCTTCCTGTGTAATGTTCGTCAACTCTGTCACTGAACATGGTTAGATTTCTAGATGCCAAATTGGTATGGGAGGATTAGGATTTCTTAGGTAACATTTCTCTTCTTTTGTCATTAATTTACTACTTTCGTCAACTATGATTTATTGACTTGAGTGAAAATCTAAACAAAACATGACTCCGCATTGTGATATTGTTGTTTGGATTCCCGGCTAGAACAGCGAAGCGATGTTCCAATGCATTGCTGAGAATTTGTTTTGCAACAAAGTAGAGTTTCGGGTGTTACTAAATAATAAGTAACAGGGACAATAGGGCAATTTAGGTGTCGCTAGAGATAGGTGTTGTTACAGCGTAGAATCCATATCCGAAAGGGATCCTGGTCAAAGGTGTTAACAATCTGTCAGTCGCAATGGAAATCAATGCTTTGTTTCACGAATTTATGATCCGAAAATGATTACACTGTCTGTGTTTCCTTGCATGTAAACACTGAATTGAACTTAGGATAACACTAATGGAGTAAATGTATATCATTGGGCAAGTGAAACTAGGATAAATAATAATAATAAAATTAATGTTTACATTTATTAAGCCTATAAGACGAACCGGCAAAAAGTCAAAGGTAAAACGCAATAAGAAGCCCAAGGAAATGGGAGAGTATCTCCACTTGCCAACGCATTGGCTTGGAACCGGCGTTGGAATATTGAAAGCATTAAAAAAGCTAGGCTACCAATAATCCACACCCACCTTCGCCTAGAGTTGTCAAACGGGCCGGGCGGCCCGTGGGCTGGCCCGGCCCCATCCATGAACAGTAACGGCCCAGCACAAGCGGGCTTGGGGCCTGGGCCTGGACCAGGCCTTCAGATTCTGCGAAAAAGCCCGGCCCGGCACGGCCCGGAAACGGCCCGGGTTTGGCCCGGCCCGAAGTCGGCTCGGTTCTGGCCCGGTTTGGCCCGGGTCTGGCCCGGTTTTAGCCCCACCACTTGTTTGAATTTTTTGCTTTTCCCCCCTTTCTTCCACCCCTTTTCCAAAATTCCACTTTTACCCCCCCCCCCAACAGCAATATAACGGCTAGTTTGGGGGGTATTTTAGTCTAACCTATATTTTTCAACTCATTTACACTCTTACCCTCCCCAACAACTATAAAAGGAGGAGGGCCTATAAACACATTTATTATTTTTCTATATAAATTGTTATGTGTTAAGATTTTATTAATAAAGCTCACCAAGAAGAGTATGAAAATGTTTAACATATAATAAAAAATATAATGGCTAACAAATAAATATGTATATACATACATACATATATATGTATATTACTTATAATGAAATAAAAGGATAAATATTAGGTTCGTTAAATTGTGAATATTGCCTAGAGATGAAATTTAAAATTGAATAGCAAGAAAAAAAAAAGGGCCAGGGCCCGGCCCAAGCCCGGCCCTAGATATTGGGCCTAGGGCCAGGGCCTAGACTGGGCCTAGGTTTGCCTTCAGCAGGCCCGGCCCGGCCCGGTTGGCAGCCCCACTGGCCCGGCCTCGGCCCGGCCCCACAGCAGGCCCGATGGGCTTGGGCTGGGCCGGCCCAAGCCCGGCCCTTTGACAACTCTACCTTCGCCGCATAACCATTCCAACAACTAACAAGACAGGCAAAAACATCATGAAAGGAACGCCAGATGCACAGCCAACAGTGGGAAACCTTCGGCCATATGTAGAACAAGTGCTTCAGTCTAATTGTAATTTGTTTAGGGTTAATAGATTAGTTGGTAGTTGGTAGTGTTAATGGTAGCATTTTATGTTACATTTTCTATCTATAAGATAGTTGATCTAGCCGGGACGGCTTGTAAAACTCTTTTATATATGATACTTTTCTCCTCTTAACCAAAAAAAGAAAAAAAACGGGTCAGATGCCTATGAGTTTCACCTCAACAAGAGAACAAGGACCATGGGTTTATTCGGCATTCCCCAAATTTCATAATTAGAAGATAAACCACAAGTTTAGTTATTCGATGGACTGACCCAAACCAACCTATGAAAGAAGCTCTAGCTCCCATTTAGAGCCAATTACTGCTTTTTCCCTGTCCGTTACGAGGGTAAAAATTTTATTTGGAGCAAAGTTGTGAAAACACACTTCTAATATTGAGGTATCAAGCATCAGGTAAAAAAAACTACCTACGAGCAAAAGAATAGGACTTTGTAGCTAGAAAGATGTTTCTTTTTGGGGTTAATTACAATCATCCCTCACGACGTTTAGGTTTATTGCAATTTGCAGTCAACTAACCCTCTAATGTCAGATAAACTACGCGCAAAAAGAATGTAAATGCTGTGCTGATTTTGGAACACAGTAACGTCTGTCCCACAACCTCCACTCCAGCTGCAACCCAGATTTCTCAACCCATCTTTCCACCACCATCTCCTTCATCACCCATAGTCAAACCTCCTCACACCATCAAAGTCCCACAATCATCCAAAATGACGAGTGACAGACTCGATCAAAACCAGATCAGGTTTCAATAGAAGAATTGATAGGGTGGTAGATGCATATAGATCTGGATTTGCATGTACATACAACTCAAATGTGCTTGTGGGTTTTGGGTAAGCAAGGGAGGAATTGCGGTTGTTAGGGGCGGGGCGGCAGATGGGTGTGAGGAAGTTGATATCGTTGACGAAGGAGATGAGTTTTTGTTGGTGGCGGTAGTGTGTTTTGATTGGGGATTTATTATGGTGATGGTGGTGGTGGTGGATATGGAGTGGGTTCTTTGGTGCTCCGTGGCATGGTGACTTCGGTGTTTGAGGGGATTCTTTACTGGTGGATTTTACACAAATTTTTTTTATTTTAGTATTTTCTATTTTCTAGTCACTAACCTATCAAGGGTTATTTGGGTAGTTGACTGCTCAACAGTGTGGGCGTCATAGCTTTTCTGGGGTAAAATGTTATAAATGATCAAACCTCAGTAAGTGGAGTGTAGTTTTCTAATCTCGTTGAGCTTGAGTGTAATAATCTCAAACCTCATGTGAGCAGAGTGTAATTAACCCTTTTTTTTAGGTGGATTTGTTCAAGAAACTGTGGCACAAAATGGGGAGAAATGTATGAGACACATTTGCAAGGCTATGAAAGTATTTTCAGTCCACTAACAGCCAATTGTTTCAATAATAATAGGTCTGGACATGACACTCTTTTCTTCTCCTTCAACAAACAGCTCTGGTTTTCAAACTGTTATCCACATAAAAGTGATACGAATACTTTCATCCCAAGTGAGGGAAGAATGACCCTTTCTTAGAATAACTAAGTATAGTTAAATGCAATATACCTTTAACTGGAAATGCTCTTTCTGTTCCACGATATACAACTTGTGTCTCCATAAGGCCTGCAGAGTGGAGAATGCAAAGAACAAAAACCTTTATCACTGATTGAGACGCTTTAATGTCAGGTAATCTATTGATACCACTAGGCGGGTGCATAAACTATTGTCCAGGTTTGTCTTTCTAATCTTACATTGAAGTAATACAAAGTTCTTGCTACTACGTAGTTCACCGGTGCAAGAGATCGAGCAGCAGGTGGAACTACTTTGTTGTCCCTTTTACCTTAACATTGCAGTACCGTGTACTTTCGTACTGGCCAGGCCCTGGGTTATCATTCTTCTTGGACCTACAGCTCTGTGCCTTTAAGGGATGGCAGGTTTGGAACCCTAAACCAGCAATACACAAGTGCAGGATTCTGCTTCCTATCTCTTCATCTATGTATTGTAAAACTAAGCAACCTAAGCTTAGACAATGAAGTCAACAATTTGATAAATAAATATCCGATTCTTAAGCAAAGAGGTTGGCTACTACCCCAAGAAAAGAGGTGCAAGGGGGTCAACCGCTCAAGTGCACCACTTAATAGACATATTCATCGATAAATCTGATTTTGCATGCAAAGGGGGTCTGAAACTTAAGATAACTTGCTGGACCAAAAAGAGCAACTTGCATAGGAAGGATTAAAGATGAAAAGATAGTTAATTATGGAACCAGCGCCTACTCAACCACTAAAAAATGCACATATATGAAGAGTATCTCCCACTTGCAGCTCACGCATGGTTCTGAAGCATGAGAAACGGAACAAATTTCCCATCTTCTCTACAGGTAGATCCACATAAGATCACCCTATAAATGCTCCCACCATTCTCACAAGCTCGGAGAAAGAAGACAACCGTCATCATAACCAAACCCGAGATCCTCTAATGCCAAAAAGGTCACAAGGCCAAGCGCTGTATTTGACTCACGCAGCCATCGAAGACACAAATACCCTTCAACTATTGGACAACGATTCACGCCCAGGTCTACAGTTGAGCGATAGAATGAGTGCTGAAATTTGAAACAGGAGCAGCTCAAGTTAACGACAGAACTCGGAGATGATGGTTAGTAGTGTCACAGCTGTTGGAATCATATTCCCTAAGGTGTGATCAGCTTCATCTTGAATCTTGTCCCTCAGGATCCAGGGACAGCTTTGTTTAGGTTTCCTTTCAGATCATTATAAAACAGTTATTTCTACTTTCAGCAAGCAAGCAAGTCTCTGGTGTCAAACAGAAGTTTTAGTCCTCTTGTTCACTGCCTAGGATGAAAATGTCTGCTATCTGAAGTTGGTTGGCTCTGTAGGACTGTGAGCCTGATTTGTGGGCGTCGTGTTCATCAAAGACATTTTGGTTTGTGGTGTATCCCTAAAGTCCATTTTTTCACAATCAATGGCAACAGATCACCCTTGTTTCCAATTTTTTTCACTTTTGTACACATGCACAAATTCCAGTGACTATTGGAAATAAAATAAAAAGAGAGAGAGAGAAACCTGTTCGGTGCCCTTATATCATGTAACAATATTGACTATTGGGTAAATAGTGATCAGATATATTAAGAACGTAAATTTTAGACATTCACCAAATATCCTACTAAAGGCCTATGAGTGGTATCATTAGTAAATTAGAGTAAAATCTCTTTACAAAAAATTCACCACTAACTCGAATTTTACATGGGGACAAATTCAGCCGATTGTAAGATCAACAGTTGCAAACCCAAAGCCATACAGCAGTTTTAATCATGACAGAGATGTTCCAAGCATCTTCCTCTGCTCTTCTAATAAACATATACTGTAAATAACGAAGTAAGAGTTAAGTCATAGGACTTAATAGTAGCCTTTAGCTGCACCTATGAGGTTTATCTGTTAAAATATACAGTATAAAAAATATGCAGAAATATCAACGTAAACTTGTGCTGGGTAAGGAAGTATACCTTGGATTTCTCACGTGAAGTAACAGGAAGACGAAAGCAACTAATATGGAGGAGAAGCCAACCAAAGTGTAAGCCATTCCGAGGAAATTATTCCTTCCTCCCAACCAGCTTGATGTTGAAAGAACAAGCTTCTTTGTTCCACCAAAACTATATGTGTTGTAGTTGTTCAAGAGGTTTACCACTACAACATCGTCCACGTTCAAGTCATCTTCTATTCTTCCATACAACTTGCGGAAGCTGGGAAGAGCAGCAGTATGCATCCATACAATAAGATCCTCTTGATCGCTTAGCTAATCGATGAGATGCACCCCAAATGAGAAAGAGAAAAAATGGGGAACAAGAATAAGGATGAGCTTGAAAATAGAAGCCGCAAAATCCCAAGAGAAATTTTAAAGACACAAGTTGCAGCAAGGAAATTCAGAGGTTAAGTAAATGCTAGGATGTGTCCTTAGAATATCTGTTAGGAGGCAAAAAACTTGGAAATGACTGCAATGCACTTTAAATAGTACAGTACTATTTTGCGGTATCATAACATTGCCGATACAAATACAGTTTATTAGGAACAGTGGTCAGGCATGTAAACAGAAACACCATCTACAAGGCTCGCCTCTTGCACCTAACATGTTTAAAATGTATATTTCAGCAGTTCATACCTATATAAATTTTTCTTTTATGGGTCTTGTAGGTTATGTTGCCACCTTAGAAGTCTAGATGCAACTTGAAGTAAGAGTAAAATGTTGCTCCGCTCTAGGTATCTAAATATTTTTCCCTCTTATTTAGTTGTAATAGATAAAAAGAAGGGATAATATCAGTAAACCCCTTAAGGTTGGGGGTAATCACAGTCAACCCAATCAACTTTCCAAATATTACATGTCAGACCAGAATCTTAAGATTCATAACGCATATACCTTTCCAAAGGGTATAACGCCATTTGTAGTCCGTACTTCTTTTGCTTATATCAGCGCATTTTTAAAATGACAATACAGCCCTTTGTAATTTACCCCTTCAACACACTCACCTTCAACTTAAGGTTGATGACGATTTTTTTTCCTTGTCAACAGAATCTCACTCGTGCCCTGATCTAGGACCACCCTTGCACGAGGGAATTCTAGGCTTCCACAAGGGTCAGAGCTGGAATAAGTGAAGCGACACACCCAAACCACCTTCCGCTTGAACCTATAAACTGCCTCATATTGAAGAACTATTGACCTCACAAACTAAATAACTTAACCCAAAAAAAACAACCAATCCGCCAAGCCTGATCACCGGCATCTTCCGCTACCAATCTCTACTCACCACAATGACCATGGCCACCACAGCTGCCACCCAACTCCACTCCGCACTACCCTCACCAACCACCCATGGCCGGCCATCATGGAACCACCTCACGACACACTAACAAAGCCCACCACCAGAACTCATCAATACCCAAATTCGGATGTCTCCTTTCATCACCAACCACGACCACCTATCATCTACCACTACTAAGCTCCACTCCAAAATCATCACACCCAAATATGTCAACAAGAAGTTTCCAGAGAAAATGTAATAGTGACAGAGAACTCCCTCTGGTTCAACAGCCACCGTCATTTACTTTGATTTCCATCAACTACTTCACCAAACACAAGTTCAACAAAGAAACTTCCAACATGTAAGACTTGAACCGTAGATTTAAATTGATACTGTTCACTCCCAGATTTGATTTAAAACAACTGGTTCGTGAGGGGTTTTACGAATTAGGTTTCTTCTTCTACATATTTGGTACTTTGTGAGGTGGTGTTAGTAGTGGCGGCGGCATCGGAAGCGATAGCGCATATGTTGATTATGGAGTTTTTTTTATTTGGGCATGTGGAATGTGGTGCTGGCAGACGAACACGTGTTGTTGTGGCGGTGGGTGTTGTGGTGCATTGGTTGTCCGGGGTTGGGTGGGCGAGAGAGGGACCGTACATGAACCAAAAGAGATGAAGACATAGGTAAATTGAAACTGAAAATGAAGATGGAGAAAGGAAAACTTAAGGTAAACAAAAGAGAAGAGTCGTCTTTAACCGGAAAAGCATGTAAGCACCCCCTAATTTCAACGGGTTTATTGGTATTGTCTCTAAAAAGAATTCCATAAAAGATGCCCTAAAAAGAAATCCATAAAAGATGCCAAACAACACCACCCAGCTAATTAAACGGCAATGTAAAGTTTATCAGACATGAGCATCTGCCGTGCACCTCTTTGTTTCTAAGCATATAAAGTTTTTCCCTTCTTCCGCCACATAATGGAATGGACGTCCGCACAAACACTAAATCATTGTCAGCCCATAATGGGACGGATGACGAAATTCACTTAAAAAAAAGGCATTTGGGCCGCCCACATTGACACCATCTAAGCCGTCCACATTGTTGAGGTTGGCGACCTAGATCCGCTGTTTTTTATTTTTTTTTTTCCTTTTTTAAAGTGAACTATGTTCTGCCACATTATGGAGCAGGCATTCATCTCATTATGAGGTGGATGGTGATTTACCATCTATGCGGACGTTTGCCCCATAATAGGGTAGATGCCGAGGAGATTTTAAGAAAAAGTGTAGTTCGCCCGTCCAGGTCCGCAACTTAAGCTAAATTGCCAACAGTGGGGAGGGATCAACTCCCTATCCATGCATATATTCCTCCCTATACATAAATATATATGTGTGTGTGTGTGTGCGTGTGTGTGTGCGTGTGCGTGTGTGGGTGGGGGAGCTAACTAACAATTTCATCAAAGAAAAAATGTTTTTTAAGTACAAAATCTTCTTTTATGGTCTATGTACTATTATGTGTATCTATCTGTGTGTGTGTGTGTGTATACATACATACATGTGTGTGTATACATACATACATGTGTGTGTGTGTACACTATACACATGTAGGGAAATGATCCACCGCCCGCTCTGACAACTTATAAGCAGCTAGTGGTATCTGGTCGTCCATCCATTGGAGATGGACAGGCCAGATCTAACTCTTGCGCTTGTTGCCAGCCTCAAGTAAGAAGGAGGCAAAGTTCCTATACCGGAAATGAAGACTAGCTGAGGGCCACCTCGCTTTGGATCACCTCCAGGAAGTAAGTTCATTCAAAGCCCCCATCATCAGCGAAAGAGCAATAGATATGTAGCAGACAACAAAATTTACCACACCGCCCCCAACCCCCCCCCCCCCCCCCCGCGCGGCAATTTGCATGTGCTTCCCTCCGGCTCTTTGCTTCCCTCCGAGGCATTTTGGTCAAAATTTATGTCCGTTATATTATGTAGCGGACGATGAAGAGCCTTTAATGGAAGCCAGATCTTGCACATCCATCTGTAATGGATGGTCAGATAGCGCTAGCAACTTAGCTTAAGTTGTCAGCGCCGGCGATAGTTCACGTCCCTACATGTATACACACAAACACACGGTGGATCACGTCCCCACATGCACACACACACAGAGGTATACATATAAGTACATAGACCATAAAAGAAGATTTTGTACTTCAAAGACATTTTTTCTTTGATGAAATTGTTGAAATTATGTTTTGTCTTCTTAAAAGGGAAAAGACAAGCTACATATAAACAGTAAAAAGGAATACTAACACATAGAAGTACCATATTAAATTCAAGTTTTTGAAAAAGTAATATGAAGCATATGAAAACGTTTGTTAACTACAAGAACAAATTAAACAAAATCAGGCAGGCATGGTGCTTTATGAAGAGAAAAAAAAAAGCATGGGGCGTGGACATAGTTACAAGAGCTCAGTAGATAAAGCTAGGTGCTTAACAAGGGTCACCCTAATGTCAAATTACCTGAATACTTGAATACAAAAAGAGCAGATAGAGGATCAACAAAATTGGAAACATAACAAACCTGTGATTGAAACAGAATAGGCACTGGAAATAGAACCAATAAAATGAAGAAATATGAAAGACGATTTTGTCGCAATACACAATAAGTAAGCTGAAGAATACAAGGAAGTATTTAGTAAGTCATAAACCAATAACAAAACAATGTAGGGAAGACTTGCCGCATCAGCAAATAGCAAAACTTCCCCAGCATATATAAGATACATCAGGTATGTACAAGCTCGTAAATGAATTCATTGATTGCCGTGCATTGAAGGTACTTACCGGAATATTTGGATCTAGCTTTCCTCCGCCAATCAAAGTTCCTTTCTGGAAATTAAAGGGATAGACTTGCATCCCAAATTTGTGGTTGCGGTCACTCTTCCATGCAATGTTCTTCCTGTTGACCCTCAATTTGTGTGTTCCACAGGAAAACGAGTACGTGTCATTAAACAAACTCCAGGCAATCAAACCACAAGGAACAATTGGTAGCCAATTGCTTCAGGTGTACATGAACTTGTGTCATTGTGTTGTAAGCCATGTAAGAGCTGCTGATCGCTTCTACTTTTGACATACCTGGAGTCAAAGCATGAAGGTCACTTGCTAACTATCTAGAAACTTCTGCTCAACACCAAAGAAAGAAGAATGAAAGAAAAGAATTACCAAAGAAAGTGAACCTGTGACATACAATGACCAAGATATTCTATTGCTAAACACTCCGATAAACAGTTCTGGATTGAGTACCAGAAGTCCCATGTTAACTGCATAGAAATGAACTTGTGCAGGAGAGACAGGATACCAAAATATTTGACAAGTCTTTGTTAAGTTGCATTAAGTTTTCATCATCCAAGAGCAGTATGCTAAGAAATCACATAGACAAGAATCTTATTGTAGGAAAAATCCACCAAAAACATACGAATATAACAATATAGTATAATACAAGGACAAGGTGGTTCCAGAAATCAAGAAAAGTGAAATTACAGAAATAGATTGTTAATCCTTCACAGGAAGACTAGGGAAAAACTCTTACCTTCGGTGGTTCTGGTAGTAGTTATCAAGCTGATAGTAGATGAAAATTGGAGCTTTCATGTGTTTGTGCACCTACAAAGCATGTTGTGCAAAAATGTCAGCAATAATGATGACAAAGGTTTAGAGGCAGACCTTCATCATAAAACCAATGCACGTAAGCAAGTACATGAAAGTATCAAAGAACAGCAAGCAGAAAAAGGTCTAATGTAGACTGACACAAGTTGAGACACCATATGAAAATTGTGTAGAAGCGTGTGATGGTTTCCCTTATAGAGATTACAGACAATTCTTCAAGGAACTAGAACAAGTTTTTTACCCTTTACGAAATCACGCATGAGAAATATCAGTCCAACAACTTGACTATAGTATACTTTAAGGGTGCTTCTGTCATTTCTAACTATTCTCCATCTCCTTTCTTTGCGTCTGACCCTAGATTCAGGTCGATGCCAACCTTGGCTCCAACATGATGCCTAGGAGATCCAGTTCTCAGAGTCCAGGTCCAATCCATACATTGAACTAGGTGAGCCGTCGCTACCTAGGCACAAGTACACAATTATCTAGGGCATACTCTGCCACTATGCTGTAGGTCCGTCTGCAAGCCTCCCCTTGGGCAAACAAACGTGTATGGGCATATTTACACACACAAACCTATGTATCTTTATATCCGTCCACCATAAAATAAAATGTTGAGCATTGGGAATGCAAAATGTGTCTAGCCATAGCAAAGAAGGCCGTTCTTCAAAAATCAGAAAAGAAGGACAAGATGGATCCGCCACCCTTACTGCTAGCATATATGATGCCAGAAAAATCATTAAAGAAGGCCTTCAAAGTTTTATCAAGCTTATCCCTAAACACGGCTCTTGTATGTTAAATGTAGAGACATAATAACAAATAGAGTATCACCTTCAGATGCCGAGAACAATTTTTGTGAATTGACATATCTTTGATATACACCACCTTGTTACTCTTAAATAAATCTGGTACACACTCACTATCATATCTGTCCACAATCTCCACAACCTACAAGAAATAAATCAGGTTTATTTTCTATGCCAACTAGTCAATGGTGCTTTGGAGAAATGGCATGCATATATTAATGGATAAATTGAAAAACGCAGCAAGATTTGGAATTTACACTGTGCGAAGCATGAAGAGAAACAAGCCCAATGGGAATGAATAAGGCACCCACCAAAAAGAATGTTGTGATGACCTGGAAAGGTTAATAATTCAGCAAATGTCACACAAATAACGACGATGAGAGTTTTGGAAGAATTTTAAATGAAGCTTTATGTTCGTGGACCCACCCATGTGGGAGTCAAGACAGGTTTACAAGCTGGGAGCTGAGTAAACTGATACATAGCTGCAATGTGCAATACCATCACAAATGAGAGGGATCGTCAAACAGCAAGAGACGTCAAACCTGACTATCTACTACTATTTGCAAAATGTAAATCTAGATACTGCCTATAACCTGGTAGGGTTCAAAGAAGGAACTCCTGTACTTCAAATATAAGTACAGAGTACGTCACAAAGACTCAAGACAGACAAGACAAAGGGAGGAGATCCAAAGAAAGAAATTTAAAGTACTAACAAGTACTAATCCACTATTCGGCTTTGAGAACAACCCAACAAAAGATAAAAGGCTAATATGTCAGAGAGAGAGAGAGGATGCAAACTAGGGGTAGGAGTCTGAAACCTGTGTATCTTTTGGTCAGTCTGGAAGGAGGGGACCGATAGGGCTTTAGAGCATTGGAGCTCCCACTGGCTAAGCACAAGTCCTTGGTTTTGATAACCTTATTTACGTGGACAGCTCTCTTAGGAGAGTTCAATTCTTGTATAGTAGATGTGTTGTGCCCCTACTTTTGGCGCTCTTTTTTCTTACCACGTGAATTTACATATTAAGAGGGGCCCCACGACAACAGCTTAGGGATGTGTGGAAAAATCTGATCTTAAGCTTCAGACAGTATGCAATACAAGTAATAAAAAATCTAGTCTCAAATCAAATAACAGTATTCAGCAAGTTTTTTAATTTGAAAGACTAAGAAGCATTATTTTGGACATAGCAGACAAGTAACGTCACTTGGCAAAACCTGGTATAGACCACATATTCACTTACATACCAAGGGCCTCCATTACTTATTATCATACTCGTTGTCGAAGAAAATCAATAATCCCCTCTGTAGAAGGAATATGTTTCTCACATGCTTTTGATGAAGGAAAACAGCATTTAAACAGTTCCCTTGTGGTTTTTTTTTATCATACTTCCTAATATGTTAACCGTCTGAAGCAGGTGCTTTGGAGTGGTTGTCCACATACTTACTGATCATAACAATCCATTTCAAGTACCTCAAGTAAGTTACTTCCTCCATTTCGCAATTTCTGTCCCATCATACTTTTAGTCATTGCTTTTACCTTAGCTGACTTTCCGAACAATCCTTACACAATTATTAAGAACAATCTCAAATCAATTCGACGTTTCGTCAACGGAATTCTACAACTAGAAACTCACAAAAAGTGAAAGCGGGCAAAAATTGTGGAACAAAACACGTAAGAGAAAGAACATTAGCTTTCAACAACCAGTTCAAAGGCTAAAACTCGCCTTTGGACCGGCCCTATAGGACTGGAATCAACCGAGCTTCTGTGGCAACTGCTGAGGTGCTTTCTCCATCCACATCCATTGCAATCATGCCCAAACCCTGGGGGTAAAAATGACAATCACACAACAATCTGCACCAAAAATGAAATCTCAAACTTCTATACATGAAAAAACTCATTCTAACATACTTCGATTAACAAATTTTAAAGCTAATAGAGTCGATGCAGTTGCCAAAATCGTACTACTAGTTTACGATTTCCGCTATTTCCGGAGGTGTGAAAAAGAGTTCATGGAGATACAGAAAAAAAAAAAAACATACCAATGGGTTTCGTATGATTTGCAGCTTTCGACCAACTTCGATCAGATTATCTGGATAATTGTAAGAGAGGGAGGAGAGGGAATCAGGGGTGGAGCAAATTCTTCAAACAAACAAAAAGAGAGAAGGGTGGACTGGAGGTGGATGACGCCGGGAAGTAACGGACATATCTGCCGCAAGGCGCAAAAGGTGGTTGCAAATTGGCAGCTCCCCACATGACGCATTGAAAATGGGTTTAGTTAGGAGTCCTTTGTTTAATGTGAAAAAGCAATGATTCATCCTCTCAGATTAAAAGAATGGCGCGGACATCCATGACGAGCAGTCGAGCACCAGAGGGCCATAGCTATGGAGTGGAAAAGCTTTGAATTGCAAAAGAAAATTCATTGTAGATCTATATTTTTGTAGTTATTTCATCTTTAACTTTCTTCAAAATAAAAGAAATATATAATCCTCGTCCTCGTCCTCGTCGAATAATGTACGAAAACTAGATATGATGACCGTCTTATGCTAAAAGCATGAATAATCACAATCAAGTCAAACAACCGCGTGCCAAAAAAGTAGCTACGAAAATAAATTCACATTAACATGCAAACACAGGACCCCGCACCAAAAATGATGTGATTAGGATAAGCCACTAACGTATTCCATCGTTCCTGATGTACAAATAGCATGTGTGGGCTTCCTAACATGCCAAACAGACATAGCCTAACATGCCAAACAGACATATATTATGTTCATGAACGCTTGTGATTTGTTCCTCAAAGAACTCGTTCAGATTCGTTTGCATAGTAGATGAACCGAACATGAGTAAATTTTTAGAACTCATTTATTAAATGAGTCGAGCATAGATATTCCAAAGTGTTCAACGAATATGGTCGTGGACGGCTCTCGTCTGAATAATAACATAATTACAATGTGTTCAAAAGTCAAAAGCCATATAACTTAATTATAGTTTAGATTATGTTTACATCCATAATCAGTTAGACAATTTGATCAAGAAAGGTAAAGTTCTAATTTGAAAATAATTATTTCGAACCAGAACACGAGTTTTCAAGTTTAAGTTCAATTCGTATAATTAACCGAACGAACTCGAGCCGAATACAGATTTTGCGAACTGAACTACGAACAGAGTTCAAACAAATATTTAAAAATTACCCCTCCAAATAGACCACAAAGTGACCACAATCCACATGAACCCCTCAATGAAAGGTCTCCTACAATAGCAGACCCTATCAGCGTCCCCCAAACAATATGTGATAGCTCCCAAATGGTAATTAATACCAATTGGAAAACGAAACCAAATACCTTGAACTTCCTCAGAATGCAAGAAACGCAGGTGATGCATAATGGGCAGAACACTGAGGTTCGGCAATTTTTACCATCAAATCAACACATAGCGACAGTCAATTTTGCAAGAATTGCTACAAAAAGGTTAATATTTTTGCCCGTAAAAACAATTTAATTCTAAAATCTTCGTCAAACTGTTTAGGTAGTTTTTTTGTAGTAGCACTCAGACCACGAGAATCTACTCCCGATATCCCATGTAACGCTTGTGCATAGTAAACTGATTTAACAGAAAATTCCCCATCCGAAGTGGGAGTCCATTCTTGTGAATCCTTCAACCCATCATGAGATGGGTAAGTAGCTAAATGCGTAGCGCAATGTGCACGGGAAAAAGATCTCGCAGAATACAGGGGTCCCAAACAAAAGCACCCATAAGAAAAAGCTGATAAACTAACAAATAACTTGAATTATCGGGTCGATAACCTGCTAGTTGGTTTCATAGAATTCTTGGGTCCAGTAATCATTCCAAATAGAAATAGTTCCAACATTCCCTACCAACCACCTTAAGCACTGCTTTAACAACTTACGCCCCGACCAGAATACTATGCCAAACCACAAAAAATTCCCCAGCTGAGGTGAGCACTAAAGTACCTGTTGAGTATAGTATCTGCCACAAAAGGGCCTAGGCCATAGTCATCTTAGGTCGAGTCCAAATTCACCACACCTGCTTTGCCAAGAGGGTCTCAATCAAAAACATGCATTTTTTGAAAACCAAGGCCACCCATCTACTTAGGAAGGCAAAGCAATCCAAGCAACACAATGAAATGACCACCGATCTCCACTATCGGTTCACCAAAGACGAGCGAAGATCCTGGTCACGTAAATTTTTAACCGTGTTAACTCTTTTTGACGTAATAAAATAAAATTTATGGTAAAAATATCAATAAGCAATGTTCTTGTGAAGATAACTAATTTTGGTTTGGTAACCGAACAAATATTGAAAGTTTATCTAGTACAAGAAAAAAATAGACTCCAAGATAAAAATATGTACAGAACATATGAGATCAATTTGGTATTGCATGAGACATTGTTATTGTGCTTGTGGAAGTACCTTTGAAAATAAATTGTACATTTTAATGGCATGCCACATATCATTTTTTTCCTTCTAAATCTAATATGAAATCTTCATTTTTGCATATATAAATTTTTTTTATGGTCATAATAGAGATAGTTTTAAGAATATAATAGTTAAAAAAAAGTCATAATAAGTTAGTATGCTGATTAGGTCGAGTTTTAGAATGATTAGAATATCTCTTAAAGTGCATAAGGCTTACGAGTATAATATTCATCATTCCTACAAAATTAATTACATTTAAATATAAGGACTCTATCCAAAACTAACCATGTCTTTATTCTAAATCTCATAAGTCTTTTATATTTGAATTATTAACATTGTGTTTCAGAATTCCATATTCATATTACAAAATGATTTTAAGAATTCAAGAGTCAAAATTAAGTCACAATAAGTTAGTTATTGATAAGTTGAGTTTTAGAATGTTTAGAATTAGTTTTCAAATTACATAAGGCTTCCGAATATGAAAATTAACTTATTACGAAATAAGGCCCCATCCAACATAATATTGAAAACCTTTAGTAACACTTTTATGTTTAGTATATAGCGATTATAGATTTTGTTTCACTTTATGAACATAATGTGACGCGCAAAAAAGACAATGATGTGTAGTACAAAGAAGTTATCATTGAGTTTCCTTGTGTTCCTTTTTTTGCTTGCCATATATTATATACTCACTCTGTCCTTAAAAAATTGCTCCAACTTTGACTCGGCATGCTTATTAAGGATATAAGTCATATACTTTGTGTTTCCCATTCTACAGCTATAGAGAGGCGTGGGAGAAGGAAGTCGGTTAGGAGAGAGAAAATTGGTAGGTATAGTGTTACATGAGGGGAGAGAAATAGAATAAAAAAATATGAAAATGACAAATATAAAAAATATCTACATAATTTTTCTTCATTTGAAAAGCGACAATTTTTTAAGGATAGTTCAAAAAGAAAATATAATCAATATTTTTTTAAAGGCAGGAGTAGATGATAAGGGTAACATAAATGCTTGGCTACAAACTAAACTCTGAAGTATGGATAATGTTGCTGCTAAAAATATGTCCCGCGTACGTTGCGGAACCCGAGCCTGGATCGATGACCTGCAAGACAGAAAACGAGTGACCGCCGGGTAGGGTTCCCGGCGGAGAACTCTCCGATGCTTAAGTCAGAGCGCAGCTACAAGATAATAACTCTGAAAAAGCATGAAAGACACAATGTGTATCTGTGTGTAGTTGTCCTTATACCTAGGGGGTAGACCCCTTTATATAGCGGTAGGAAGAAGAGCCCTAGTAAGACTGGGCCGTAGGCTAGATGTGTTAGGATCGCATTAGGATCCTTGAGGATCACGTCATGATCTCTGATAAGATAACTATCAGTCTTCCAGTTCAACTAGGATTGCCGGTATTCCCCAATTATTGGGAGTTTTATTTGAGGTATATCATATGCCCCCCACTTCCTTAGCCAAAATGTTTGGCTGAGGAAGTTTATACCTGGTGTCTTGAGACACACGTCAGATTTGTAAGGGATTCTCTATCCGCTTGTAGGGGTAATAATATTTCTCTACTCCGTGTGCTCGGACCGAAGCTCTTGGGAGCTTAAGCCTTGGAACTTTGCCCGAGTAGGATGCTAGAACTCTAGCTCTTGAGAGCTAGGTCTTTCGAATGTCGCCTAAGTAGGCTACTCGGAATCATCTTTAGGAAGATGAATCATGGGATCTCGGGATCCATTAGAGGCTGTGCCCCACGTTAGCCTCTCTAGAGAGAGGACACAGAGCTGTGCATGCAAGTTGTTGCATGTGCTAAGTGTTTGAATGTCCCCTTGAGGGTTTTGTGCAAGTGTGTGTTCTTTAGCTTGAGCTGACCACATCATGCTTGCGTTTTACTTTGACGCGAACCCTTATCGTCAGCTAAGGGCTGGCAAAGAAGCCTCGCACTCACGCTCGGCCAGGTTTTGAATTAACAAAACAGGGTAGGGTGACGAACTCCCACTTGGTTTTGCCGTTTCACGGGTTAGAACTATAGCTAAACCGTTCGGATAGAACTTGAGCTCTATCCTGTCACCCTTGAGGGTGTTCGTCCCTTGAGGGACCGCCCTAGAGGGCTAGTGGAACGTAGAGTCCAGATAAGCGCCCTTGAGGGCTAATGGAGCACATAGCTCATGTAAATGCCCTGGGGGGCTGGACAGAGCTTAGAGTTCTCATCATATGTGCCCTTGGGGGCGGATGGAGCGCAAAGTGCTCTGATTCACCAGTTGTATTGGTAGCATGCGCTGATGTGAATGTTTGACCGTGATAGTCGGTCACTGTATGACCGGATATATAATTCCGAGCTCGGCGGCAGGATACTGCTGCAAAAACCCTTAAGTTGCCGGGTGCTGTGAATTTGTTCCTTGCTTGTGAAGTGGTTTTTGCGTCATTGTTGATGCTTAGGAGCGCAGTATAAACCCTTGCAACAAGAAAAAGTACGTGACTGAAAAAACAGTCTTTGAAGCAATAAAGCACATGAACTTACAAGTCCAACTATGTTTTTAACACAGAATTAAGAACGAACTTACAAGTTCAACTATGTTTTTAACACATAATTTAAGAGCGGTGTTCAGACACCGCGGTCCCATTAGGGCTTTGTCGGTTAGCCGACAGGGTATGCTGCACCGCGTGTCACAGGTGAGCTTAAAAAATCATTGCAGTCGGATACCCCGACTTGTGACGTGCTTGCAATAATCGACGCAATTGCATATTGCCAAACCATAAATTACATAGGTCTAGGAGTCCAGGCTAAAGTATTTAAAAAATCATAGCCATTGCATATTGTGCCGTGTACAAATAAGTCTATGTATACATGTTTTAGTGACGAACATGTGATAGAACTTTACCAAATAAACAAAACTTTGTGGGTTCAAATTTAAATATGCAACTTCATGGGGGTAAAAGCACAAAACAGGATGTCGTAAAGCACAAACATCACCTGATATGCAATGGCATTGATTTTGCCAATTAGGAAAGGTGATCGCAGCGACGTTGGGTACTCGGAAGATTCCGCAATCGGCGAGATTGTAGATCTGGCCGGAGAGGAGATCATCGGTCTGGAGACGGAGGGAAGAGGCGTCGGTCAGGTCAGCGTGGTGGAGCCGCAAACGGGCCTCGCCGGTGGTGTGCAGGTAGACCGGATCTGACATATCGGCGTCGAGGCTGCCGGTGGCCATGGCGGCGAGCTTCGTCTAGGCTGGCAGCGATGGTCACCAATGGTGGTGGCGCTCCTCTCGGTGGCGTTGACTAGAGCCTTGGGTGGCAGCAGCACAGGGAGGCAGATCCTACGGCCGATGGCGACGCAGATCTGGATCGAAGCCGCAATGATGCAGCAACCATGCATTGCTGGAGGGCCCGCCGTGATGGTGGCCATAGGGCGGCGCTGCTGACGGCGGCGGCGGCCCTACTGCTAGGATTTTAACCCATATAGCAGCGGCGCTGTCGCCTCTTCTTCCTCAAAAAATATCTTTCTTTTTTTTTTTTTGGTTGTTGTTGCAGTAACTTCACGGCGGCGGCGGTATGTCGTGACCGGCAGCATGCTATGCCATGGAGGTTGTGGCGATGTCGATAGCTCTGCCGTGGCGGCGTTGGCGCCGTTTGGGCGGTGACGGCATTGCCGTTTCTTCTACTCTTCTTCTTTTTATATTCGGTGTTTGTTGTATCTGCTCCGGCATCTTCACACTGGTGGTTTGGACGCCAGAAATCGAAGTGGTTTCACCGGTAGTGGCGGCGATGATGGAGGCAGTTTGTACGATATTTGCGGTTTGTCGTCGTTGCAGGCAGTGCTGCCTGGTTGCTGCCGGTTGTGGTGGTGTAGCGGATCGCTGCTCCGGCTGCGGTAGAAACTTGTGACGGCGCGACGTGGCTGATCTCTGAAAATTCTGAACCCGTGGCAGCGGCACTTTTGTCGGTGGCTCCGATGCGTTGCCGTCGGTTACTTGCAGAATAACTGTTTAAAGTTTTCTTGAGGTCGATCGGTTAGGCTGTCGGGTCCCACGGATGGCGCCAAAATGTTGCTGCTAAAAATATGTCCCACGTACGTTGCGGAACCCGAGCCTGGATCGATGACCTGCAAGACAGAAAACGAGTGACCGCCGGGTGGGGTTCCCGGCGGAGAACTCTCCGATGCTTAAGTCAGAGCGCAGTTACAAGATAATAACTCTGAAATGTGTATCTGTGTGTAGTTGTCCTTATACCTAGGGGGTAGAACCCTTTATATAGCGGTAGGAAGAAGAGCCCTAGTAAGACTGGGCCGTGCTAGATGTGTTAGGATCGCATTAGGATCCTTGAGGATCACGTCATGATCTCTGATAAGATAACTATCAGTCTTCCAGTTCAACTAGGATTGCCGGGTATATTAGATAATGACATTAGGTAAGACATAGTTAAAGAGAATCTAACTAGTTCAACGGGTAAAGTCTCTTAGTACCATAGTAAGAAAATGATATTAGGGCTAATTACACATATGTCCCTGAGGTTAGGGAATAATTACAATCAAGGACACAATGTTTCAAAATGTAACATTCCGTGACCAAAAGCGTTTCAAATGTATCACCCGTATCCATCCGTCAGTGTTCCGTCCAAAAAGTGTACTTTTTTATGATGTCATCAATACGTATTTTTAAAATGACGATACTACCCCTTGTGCTTTATATACAGAATATTTTAAAAATTCAATCTACCAATTAGGGTTTCAAAACCCTAATTTGCAAATTAGAGCTTCAATTCAATAAGCAATTTCTCAAAGGGTCTCAATCTGCCAATTAGGGTTTCAAAACTCTAATTTGCAAATTAGGGCTTCAAAACCCTAATTTGAAAATTAGGGCTTCAAAACCCTAATTTGAAAAGTAGGGCTTCAAAACCCTAATTTGGAAATTAAATTAGGTTGCAGATCCCATCTTTGTCAAATTCAAACTACTGAGCTTGAATCTTCTGTAATTTTTAGAAGGATTTTTGTGATGAAAGTCTCAGAAGGTGAATTCCAATTTCTTGGCCAAGGAAGAAGAGAATGAGAAAACAGAGAGATTCACACAACCGCAAACACCACATATTGTCATCATTACACACAATAATTCCATCCCACCACCATATTGTGAATATGGAAAATCCTCCTCTACCCCCAACATCATCACCATGACTCCACCCGCCATCACATACATCCAATTTACATTATTTTCTTTATCGTAAATGCATCATCTTCCAGCAGATCTTCAACCTCAAGCATTCCCTGGCTGGGTTTTGAAACCCAGTGGCTGTCGCCTTGCGTGGCTGGGTTTGGGTTTGCCATGGCTAGGTTCGGGTTCACCGGCTATGTCACGATAAGGAGTGGCACCGATTATGTCACAGTGGGGAGTGGGTTCGGGTTCACCCCCGAAGCCGTGTCGATGGGTTGTCGGAGAAGCAAGATTCTGGGATCTATTGCTGCTGCGGCGAGGTGGGGCTTGGGTTACCGGAGACGTGGGTCGAAGGACGGGGCTGGGTTGTCGGCGGCGTAGGGCGACGGAGAGGGCTTGGGCTACCGGCAGCGTGGGGTGAGGGAGTAGGCGGCAAATCTGGAGAAAAAGTTTGGAGAAGTGGGTATTTTATTTTAAAGTCAGGGGCAATCAAGTCTTTTTGTCAAAACCGTTAAGTATTTTTGTATTCTGTTTGGTCAACGGACATAAGTGTAATTATTGCAAACTATTGTCCTTGCGTATAATTACCTCCAAACCTCAGGGACATAGGTGTAATTAGCCCATGATATTAATATGAAAACTAAATTACAAGAGTAGTCAAGCTATTTTCTTGAAGCGCCACATGATAATTCTGTTTCTTAATTAAACGAGTAGCTAAACTACTTTCTAAAAGACTAAAGAAACTTGTTACAATCATATGAAATATTCACTTTCCTACGAAGATGCCTTTTACCTCGTCTGAGTGGCAAGGACAAAATTTCTCGTGAAAAATGGAATTTAGTTTTGCGCATTGACTCAAAATTGGGAAGAGTCCTAATGTTAATTACCCCAAGAGTCAGCAGTTTATACCCTGTCCCTTTGGAATTCCTCAATGACAATAAGGTCACCAACATGCTCAAGTGACTTCAATTGTGGTCTTGTGGAGGAACATACTGCACCCTAAACACACAAAACATTTGATCCACCTCTTCCCCCCAAATTCCAAATCAATCTCCAGCCCTCAAGCTCAACCACGCACTCCTTTCAGTTCCCTCCTAGAACTTTGCAAAAACTTTTACCACCTCTAACAAATCCATGCCAGGTTCATCCTCCATGGCCACCACCAAAACCCCACACTTTCTTCCAAACTCATTGACGCCTATGCCAACCTTAACCTTCACACACTCTCCCAACAAGTCTTCTACTCTCTCACCACTCCAAACCTTATAGCTTACAACACATTTCTTAGAAAGTGTTACGATTTTGGTGAGCTCAAGAAGACCCTTTCGGTTTACCAAGAAATGATCAAGAATCCAGTGTACCCTGATGAACATACATACCCTCTTGTCCTTAAGTCATGTATCATACTTTCAAATGTTGGGTTTGCCAGAAAGATTCATGGGCAGGTGTTAAAACTTGGTTTTGAATCATAAAACTTAGTGGGTAATGGTTTAGCAGAGATGCATGTCATTTGCGATGATGACAATGCACATGAACTGTTTGAGAAAAGGCCCCGCAATTGTCTTTTTCAACCTTATTCTATTAACATTATTAATTTGCTGAGGGAAAGTGTGGACTTAAATTCGTTAATAATGGGAAAAATAGTTCATTGTTTGATTTTAATGAGAAATTTTTATCTATTTGTAAATACTGCATTGCTGACGATGTATTCCAAGTTAGGTTGTTTGGAAGAAGCGAGATTGTTGTTTGATAAAATGCCTGAGAGAGACTGTCTCGCATGGAATCTGATGATAGCATCTTACTCTCGAAATGGGTGTTCGATAGAATCGCTAAAATTGTTAGTGAAAATGGTGAGATCAGGGATCAGAGCTGATATGTTTACATCAATTGCCACATTATCGTCAATTAGAGAGTTGAAGTGTCTCAAGTGAGGGAAAGAAATGCATGCTCATGTGATTAGGAATGGCTCAGATTATCAGGTGTCGGTTCCTAATTCTATCATTGACATGTACTGCAAATTCGATTGCCTAGTAGCTGCACAACAGATATTTGACTCGGTTACAAACAAGACGGTAGTTTCATGGAGTTCTATGATAAAAGGCTATGTGTGCCACTAACAGTTTTATGATGCTTTCTCTATCTTCATGAAGATGAAACTCGATGGATTCAAAGTTGATTCCATTACATTGATCAACGTCTTACCCCCCCCCCCCCCCCCTGTGTGAATGTTGGGGCATTAGAGCAAGTCAAGTACCTTCATGGGTATTCAGTGAAAGGGGGGCTTTACTTGATGCAGTCTGTGAATACAGCACTTCTTGTAAGCTCTGCTAAATGTGGACGTCTCGAGATAGCAAGAAAGCTATTTGATGAAGAGGAAATAACTAATAAGGTTATAATCACCTGGAACTCAATGATCAGTTCATATTCTAAGCATGGAAATTAAATTCAATGTTTTGAGCTGTATAACCAAATCAGGCATTCAAAACTGAAACCAGATCGACATACTTTTCTTGGTATGTTAATAGCTTGTGTTAATCCAGGTTGTGTCACAGAGGGATAGGAGTGTTTCAAAGAGATGACAGAGAAATATGGTTGCCAGCCTAACCAGGAATACTATGCTTGTATGATAGATCTTCTAGGGCGAGCTGGGCGTATGAGAGAAGCTTTCGAGCTTATAAAGTCTATGCCATTTGAGCCTGATGCTCGGGTGTTGAGGCCACTGTTGAGTGCTTGTAAGTTGCATCCAAACATGAGGTTAGCAGGGTTTGCAGCTCAAAGGCTCATATCTATAGAACCAAAGAATGCTGGAAACTATATCGTCTTATCCAATATATATGCTGCGGCTGGGAATTGGGATAGAGTTGCTAAGGTGAGAACTTTTCTTAGAGACGGGGTTGAAGAAAAATCCTGGCTGTAGTTGGCTAGAGATAAATGGGAAGGTTCATGAGTTTCGTATAGCAGATCGGTCTCATCCTCTTTCAGATACATATATGCCATCTTAGCAGATGCAGAAATGAAAATCACGGACTTTAAGTACAGAAGTTCCAGGAATCTGCTCTAATGACAGTGTTATCCATATGACATATTTTTCTTCTTACTGCTCGGCTGATTTTCCTACCAGCACAATTATATGATCAGCCTTCGTGGCGGTAGATCAGATAAAATTAAGGAGAAAAGAGACAAGTTGGGGTTAATGCATCGAGCATTAGATCCCATCATACAGAGCTTCAATTGTAGACATAGACTGTTACTTTGGCACCAAGCCGGCCCTCCGAGATTTTTAGAAGAGAAACTTAGAATAGGCAAATGGTATTGCCATCTAGTCTGGCACTGCCGTGTGATAACACATTGCTTGTTACATTATTGATTGGGTGGTACAACATATTGTGGGATGTAATCGAGAACGATAATATATTTGATGTCTCCAGAGCATCCAAAGCCATTTGGAAGGCCTTGGTATGCCTCAAGGTAACTTGGGTGACTTGGATATTACTTAGTCGGATGCTAAGCAACAGTTTTGCCCATTTTTGACAGTGGAAGGATTATGTACAATGTAATTGTTGTTCTTCTAAACGTCTGTATACTGCATATCTTAAACTGAGTCAAATTCTTTTTGTATGAATTCTGACAGCCATTAAGGAGTAAGGAGACGCTGACGCAAATGACTCCACATACAATTGTGCTACCATTAACCTTGCTCAGAGTGCTATTACATGGCAGTAACAGAAGCACATTAAGTTAGTTCTCCAACTCTTACATGAAGGAACTTGTAAATCTTCACATGTAATTAATCTCTTTTCTGAGAGAGAAACAATCGTGACACATAAGTTTGCGATGAAACTTTCGTTTATTACAATTGTGGATGTACACAATCTTTATAACAAAAGCACATTGAGGCTTTGCTCAGAGAGCCATTACATGTTTGTCAAGAAGCACATTAAATTAATTCTGTCTTCAAAAATCTGCTCAAGCACAAATTGGATCTGGTCCTCCAAGTCTCATGCCCTTTTTCTTCTTGTGAGCCCGACAAGTATCTAGCTCTTAAGCCCTCCTCTTCATCATCATCAGCAATCGATTCGGCTTACAGGACAACGAATCTTCTCTACTAGCAACTTCTCTCACGGCGGCTGTACCGCTTTTCTCTGGTGCTTCTCTTGCTGTTTTCTTTGCAGCAGCCTTTCCAGAAGAAGTAACAAAAGCATGCTTCATTAACATATCACTAGACCACTGCAGCCTCAGATCACAAACCAAACACTTTCTTAGAAAATCAATTGCCTCTTCCGACATCCCGGACCATGGCATCTCTGGTAACTTGTCGGAGAATCCGATTCTATACAGAACATTCCATTTATCTTCGTTCTCTTTGAAATCCCATGGCCGTTTGCCCGTAAGCAGCTGTAGCACTGTGCACCCAGGTGCCCAAATATCCCCCTTGGCACCATAATCCCCCTCTACAACAGCCTCGGGCGCCATGTACATCGTTGTCCCCCTCAGCCCCGACCTGTTGTGATTCTTCTCCGCTATCTTCTTTGCCAAACCTAAATCAGCAATTTTTGTGGCCCAGTCCACAAGAAGAACATTGCCTGGCTCGATATCCAGTGAACATAACGGCCTTCGTGGATGTGATGCAATCCGTTCAACATGGACTTTGTGTGCTTTCTTGCCTCTTCCTCGCACAATCTGTCGCCATGCTTCACTCTGTCAGCCAAGCTGCCCCCATTAGCGTACTCCAACAGAAGGTTGTAGTAGAGCACGCCATCTTCTTCTGAGGCATCAGCCTTGTAGCAGTGGACAAGGTATGGGGAGCCTTCGAGGTCGCTAAAGGCCTCTTTCTCTTTCTGGAGGGATTTTGAATGAACAAGCAGAGCAGATTTTACGACGATTATCGGGGGAAGACGACCATCTTCGTCTTCTTGATAGACCGTGGCCATCTTCACCACCCCAAATCCTCCTTGCTCAATGATTTTAACACTCTTTCACATTCTCTCTGAATTTTTTTTGTTTGATTCTTCGTTATGAAAGAACTAGATTGACCCCTCTGTATAGAATGTGGGCTTACTGAGGCAAGTTTAATTAGATTAGGACTAGGATCCGAGAAGAAATAGGAATTAGGAACGAGGGAAGCATAATTAGATCAGGAACTAGGATTCAAGGAGAAATAGGAAAGTTGGTAATCCAAGGTTTGATGTTGCCGGTTCACAAGTTTGTCGTTAAAAACAAATAAAAGTTGTGCTTTTTAGATTGTACCGACAGCTTTGATTGTTGTACATTGTTTTGGTGGTTGGTATATGTAGTCAAGCTTTCATTGTGATGTTTGTGGTTTTCTTGATGTAATGAAATCAAGGGTAGGCGTGAAAAGATCAAGGCATTCTAAATCATTTGTTTTGCTAAGTACATTAGAAAAACGAATGATGCCTCCTTTCAATACATCTTGCAAGTGACTATCAAACGTATTTGTGATGTGAATAAAAAAATTAATGTGTGGTAAATAAAAGTTTATTAAGTAGCAAGGATTAACAATATATAGTTGCCTTGAATTTGAATGTGTTTTCATAAGAATGAAAAGATTTTTTTTAGTCAAATTAAGAACTTCATAAAAATAAAGGGTAACGTATCGTAGAAAAGTTATTTTGATTGTCTTTTCTAAACCCATTACACTAGTATGCAGCATGTAACAAAGCAAACATAAGAAATTCTTCAAGATTAAGATTCTCTCTTTTGGAAGTCAATGAAATAGTAATCAGGCTATCGGTGGATTACGCTAAGCACAATCACTACAAGAAAAAAGACTTTTAACGACGAACAATTTCGTTGTTAAAAGTCCGTAATCCGTCGGAAAAGAGTTTTAGCGACGGACAACCCGTCGCTAAAACTCTGTTACCTACAACCCCGTCTCTAAAAGTTTTGCGACGGATTTTTACAATCCGGCGCCTAAAGTCCACCTTCAACGAGGGGCAAACAAACACAATTACCGACGGAGGTTCCGTCGCTAATTCTATTTTTCGTATTTTAATTTTTTTTCGATAATAATTTATCACGTAAAATATTTGGCGACGAAATTCTGTCGCTAAAAGTTTGTCGTTTAACTTCCGTTCCCTTAAAATAGATAGACTTTTAGAGACAAGGTAAAGTCCATCGCTAAAAGTCAAACTATTTTTCTTTAATTTTATTTTTTTTATTACCTAAACCTGTAATTACAATCCAACAATAAAATTCAAGAGGCCCTGGGAAGCGGGGTACATTAATAGAGTAAGGGAGGGGAAGGAAGGGAATGGCTGATCAGGGTTAGCTGAGTCCCGGGGCATGTCCAACAACAGTGCCCTGCATGTAAAGGCAGAAACGCATTAATCTTGATAACAATTGTATAGTGTTCACTAATTAAACATATATAGTGGTTGTACCTGATTATGTGCCGTGCTCCTCCTATAAACCTCCGTAACAATGCGACAGACCTCGTCCTCACGTAACGACGAGTGCTCCACGGTCGGTGTCTATGTCTGTAGAGATGTAGCTAGGGGTGGGGATGCTCCTATCACAGCACATGCAGTCATACTGGGTAGGCCGCTTATGCGGCCTAATTAAAACTGATTAACCCTAATTTATTGTTAAGTTAAACTTCGATTAGCCCTAATTAAAACTGATTAATCTTAATTAACCCTAATTTACTGTTAATTTAATCTTTAATCAGCCCTAATCACTACGGATTAACCTAATTAAACCCTGATTATCCTGATAAATCATAGACAAACCTTCAATAAACCGAATTAGGGTAATTAACAGTAATATATTCTAATTAGGCTCAACTAGACCTAAGTAGTCCGAATTAATCCTTGAACAACACTAATTGAGTCTAATTAAGCACAATTAACTGTAATCAACCCTAAATCGCTCGCAATACCCTAATTGCTCTTAATTAATGCATTAACTCGGTATTTTTACCTTAATTAGCTATTATCCATTTAAGTTCGGTACAA
>JAVXUP010002430.1:0-15000 GCA_033070095.1 Escallonia herrerae | reverse complement strand
CATGCATTTTGTGCTCCTATTTTACATCAAGAGGGCAAAATTATCCTTGGGATAAATTTCTTATTAGCAAATAATAATACAATTACAATTTCAAAAGACTTTTTTCAAATTGCACAACAAACTACTCAAACACCTATTAATATTGACACACCCTCAGAGTACGCTCAGAAGCGTGGTGGGACATACATAGAATTTAAAGGCAAAAATAAGACATGCGAAAATAAGATATGCGAAGAATGCAGCCAGGGTAAAACAAACTGTTGCATAAAAAACATAAAAAATTGTCGAATAGAAGAAGAAATTACAGAAAACGAAGAAGAATATCTTCAAATAGATAACAACGACATTTATAACAAAGATAGAATAAATTACAACTTAATAAGCTATTTTTCAAATAAACAAGATATTCTTAACGCTATAGAAAAGTTATCCTTTATAGGAGAAGACCCCATTAAAAGATGGGACCTAAATAAAATATACTGTAAGTTAGATATTATAAACCCAGACTATATTGTTAAGACTGCTAATATAGAAGCAAGTAGTTTAGACACTGAAGACTTTAAAATGCATATTAAAGAACTTATACAATTAGGAGTAATCAGATCTAGTAACAGTCCACACAGATCAGCAGCGTTTATAGTTAGAAACCATGCTGAGATAATTAGAAACAAGAGTAGGATGGTAATCAATTATAAAAGACTAAATGATAATATAAGAGACGATAGTTATAACATCCCTAATAAGAATTTTCTTTTAAGTAAAATACAAGGTAAAAGAATTTTTAGTAAATTCGACTGTAAATCTGTTTTTTACCAAATTAAAATGTGGCCCGAAGACATTAAGTGGACCGCATTCACTACACCCGAAGGCCTCTACGAATGGCTAGTAATGCCTTTTGGCCTCAAAACAGCCCCAAGTATCTTCCAACGAAAAATGGATGATATTTTTAGACCTTACAATGAATTTATCTTAGTATATATTGATGATATTTTAATATGTAGTAAAAATGATACCGAACACATTGCGCACCTAGATTTAGCATTTAAATTATTTGAAAAACATGGCTTGATTCTTAGTAAGAAAAAAGTCGAATTATTTAAAACAAATGTTAAATTCTTAGGAATGGAAATAGGGAATGGTAGAATTAAATTACAAGAACATATAGCCAAAAAGATTCTACAATTTCCAGACAAACTTGAAGGATTAAAACAAATACAAGCATTTTTAGGCTTACTAAATCAGGCTAGAATGTATTTCAAAGACCTGAGTAAACTAATAGGACCTTTATATAATAAGACTCGTAAAAATGGTCAAAGACATTTTAATACAGAAGATATTAACCTTATAAAAACTTTAAAAGACAAAGTAAAACAATTACCCGACTTATATTTACCATTAGAAACAGATTATTTAATAGTTCAAACAGACGGTTGCAAAGAAGGCTGGGGAGCAGTCTTATATTGCAAACCAAATAAATATAGCAGTAAAAAAGAAGAAAGATTATGTAGATACGCAAGCGGTAAATATAAAGAAAGTAACCAATATTTGACAAGTTTAGATTTTGAATTACTTGCTATTATTTATGCCTTAGAACATTTCAAGGCATTATTAATTTCAAAACATGAATTTAGTATTAGAACTGATTGTGAAGCAATAGTAAGGTATAATAAAAACAAAGATGCTAGATATACAAATAGATGGGTAAAGTTTTTAGCAACCCTTAGCAATTACCGTTTAGACAAAATAGAGTGGCAACACATAAAAGGAAAAGACAACACTTTAGCAGATTTATTATCTCGCAAATTATTACAATAATATTTTGTTTTACAGGATGACTCCTTTTCAAGTCAGACTCTATCTTCGTCAGACATTTAGGAGAATTCAGAGACTCGAAGCTCATCTTCAATTTTTATATGAATTTGAGACAGATGGAGATGAAGAGTTAGAAATTTTTAAACAAAATCGTATTGAAGCTACAAACGATTTCATTCAAGTCTGTAAGAATGAATTCGATTGGCTTGGAGGAGTGTTTTGTAGATAAAAACAATTATCTTTGTAATAATAAAATCTTCCTTTTAAAAAAGGATTTTTACTGCCTTACAAGCATATCTATAGACAAATTTTTGTAATTGTGCAGGACAAATGACATCCTCCTCTGATGGACGCTCTAGACAAGCTCATTTCGCCAATCAGACAAATCCGTCATTTCCAGTACTTTATACAAGCTATGTAGATAATTCAGGCACCAGTAGGATTAATTTTGATGGTAGTAATTTAGGAATTCTACATGTAGGAAGTAAATTTCAAGTAAAAGACCCCAAGTTAGGACCGTTTCCCATAGACCAGGTCACTCTTTTAGACAACCTTTGGCAAGCATTTATTCGTAAAGACAATGGATGGTTTGTTAATTCTTTAAACGGTTTAGCAGCCTATTTTCATAAACTTAGAGATACAAGAAAATATAACTTTTATTGTGTTTTTAAAGGGCAGCAACCCGGTATATACAAACATTGGCCCGAAGCCATGACCCATGGCGTAGGTAATCATACAAGACCTTGGTATAAAGGTACACAAACGTATGAAGAAGCTCATAAACTCATGACAGCACACTATGGTGTGAATTATTTTATAAGTCCTGAATGTACTACATCCTCCTCTACAATTGTCCCTTTCTCTGGAACACCAATTCCTTCTTCTTCCGGCTCACAATTTTGCGCAAATTGTGATGTCTTAATTAAACATTATAATTTCTTAAAAAGAACCACAGACCAGTTAGCAGTAGATAAACAGCAGTTAGAACAACAGCTTTCCAGTGTTAAAACTCAGTTACAAGTTTATGAACTATAAACTATGGACTGGAAAACAAAATACTATACTTTAGTAAGATCCAAGTCCACACAATCCTCTACGTCCGGAGTTAAAGGCGTAGCTAGTCCTGTTCTACAGGCAACAGGTAAAGACAAATCAAGTCCTGTGACAGTTGGAAATTTACTCAAAATTTCTGAAAATCCTATTAGTTCGGGAGAAAGAGCTACTAGTCCAGCCCCACAGGTAGCTGGTAAAGACTTATCAAATCCTGAGACCCCTGTCCGTTTGGGAAAAATGGAAAAAAGACGCAAGGCGCTCAAGGATGCGAAGAAACGGAACCTTCAAGTAGACGCTTTCAAGAGACAGACAGCACAAATGATTTTAGATTTATTGCAAGACTTTGACAAAAAAGAATGGCGGTCAAGCGAACCAAGACAGTCAAGAGTTCGCGCAGAAGCCAAATACAAGTGACGAAGAAAGAAGACTTCAGCAAGAACTTCTCAAGATTTTGCCAAGCTCTGACGAATCGTCATCCTCCAGCTCAAAAAAGAAGACAGCCAAAGGAAAGGAAAAAGCTAAAGGACAAAGATGATGGAATATGCTTTTCCACCACCTGCAACTTTTGAACTTTCGGCACAAGGAGACCCCTGCAACTTTTGAACTTTCGGCACAAGAAGACTCCTGCAACTTTTGAACTTTCGGCACAAGGAGACAGAAGACTTTACTTTCGGACACGGAATCAATCTTTTTCCTGTACACTTTAAGACTTATGTGAAATTATTGTACCTTGTCTTACAAAAAAAAAAAAGAGTTTGTCCAAATGTAAAACTTAGTGGACGACAGCTTTAGGATTAGTAGACAGCTGTAAAGCTTTCAATTTTGTTGGATAGCTTTAGCTCGGTCTATATAAGGCCTTAGACACTTCAATTGTAAAGAAGGCTTTTTCGGCACATGCTTTTCTGCAATCCTCTCTGAGATCAATAAAATTCCTTTGCTCTCAAAATTCTCTTGTTGATGCGCACAACCTTAAAAGACTAAGAAGCGTTCAAGTTGTTCTCTTTCTTGCTTTCAAGTAAGTTCTTTATTTTATTCAACTAATTTAGTTATTTTGGGGTGAATACGCTCAAGAGGTGAAATGTCATCCAGGAATTGAAAAGGAAAAATCTCATTAACTTAACATGTCATAGAGCAGAAAATATAGGATAGACTTAGAGATTACATGGCATTTGCTTGATAAAAAGAGACTCTGCCTAATTTGTTTTTCAAAAAACCGATTATGCTTACCACGGAGTGTTTAAAATGTTTTTCCAAAATTCACCTTTAGGTTTTAAGCAAAAGCGGGAGTGAGTCGCTTAGGGTATTTGCCGAGTGATGGCTTTGAAACCCGTTAGACTAACGCATGCCCTGAGTTTTGAACCAAAGAGGGAAGATTTTTGAAAGGCATTTTAAAAAAGCTCACCCCAGCATCCTGAAGTCTATTGAAATCACAAAATTTTTAACCAGACTTTCTATTTATTAAGCTTCTGCCATCTCTTCTCTAAATCTGCTCTCTATTCCACTGTTTTTCCATGAAATGTTCAGTTTTTTCTAAAAATGGAGTACGCGGTCTAACCGGAGACCCTCGTCTTTTCGAAAACGAAGAATTTTGGATGGACACCAGACGTCAATAAGGCCCTGCCTGGCACCCTCAGTTTGGGTGTTGACGATTGGTATTAATAGATTTAATACATCCAGACTCTTATTTTCGCATGTCTTATTTTTGCCTTTAAATTCTATGTATGTCCCACCACGCTTCTGAGCGTACTCTGAGGGTGTGTCAATATTAATAGGTGTTTGAGTAGTTTGTTGTGCAATTTGAAAAAAGTCTTTTGAAATTGTAATTGTATTATTATTTGCTAATAAGAAATTTATCCCAAGGATAATTTTGCCCTCTTGATGTAAAATAGGAGCACAAAATGCATGTTTAAGTAAATATGGTTTTGATTGTGTATTACATGGGGTTAAAAAGGTGATAGTTGCATTAGTAATATATGTAGTGTATTGAATTGGAGTGTTGGAAAAACCAACTCCAGTTACTGGTTTGTCTAGGATTTTTATATAATTACTATTAATTATAGAAGGATCTAGTACTGTAATTGTACAGCCAGTGTCAATAATTGCATTAGTTTCTACACGTTTTTTATGGTGTATAATCTGTAGTCTAATAGTTACTAGATTATTAAATCTTGTTTGTGTACAAAATTTGTCAATATTAAATTCTTGCATTAGCTGTTTATTAGGATCATCTAAATTTATAGTTTCTATGAGATTTTCTTTAATATGAGCTAAGGTATCTTCAATTTGTATTATTTTTTGTTCTAAATATTCTAATCGTCTATTAACATTCTTATCGTAATAAGTGTTATCTTGTGTTGATTTAGACGTATTTGTTTTACTGATGTCTAAATTGTATTTTTGTTTTAGGCATTTAGTGCATGCTTCTTTATAGCATAAATTGCATTTGCATCTTACTTTAATGGCGGGATACCATTTACAGATATAACATGTATTGGTGTCTAAACCTTTTCCTAATTTCCATTGGTGTTGACAATTGTCTTCTGTGTTTAAGTTTTGTTCTGAGGGTTTAAACATAAAATTATAGATATTAGATTGTTTTAAGGAGTTTATAAACATGTCTATTTGATCAGTAGTTTCGACGGGAAGCACTTCTTCCTCATCATTGCTACTTAAAGAACAAATGTCTTCTGCGTATTCTTCTATAGATTTGATACTATAAATACTTTCAGTATCACTTAACGTTTCATCTACTTCTAGTAAATCTTCATTTGTATTATTAACTATCATAGATTTGAAATTATTATTATTTTATTTTCTAGGACAACTAGAACTTATATGATCAGGTTCTCCGCATGAATAGCATGTAATTTTATTTTTATAGATGCGTCTATCTCAATATACAAACAGATCAACGTAGTCTTAAAATAATAAGAGAAAATTTAGATTATATTAAAAACATGCTACAATCTAACTTAGATAAACCCAAACATAATAATTTAGACTATATACAAAAACAACTTGAAGAAATTAGGCAAGAACTAAGAGAAAGTAAACAAAAAATACAGAATATGGAAAAACAAAATGTTAGAATAGAAAATAATTTAAGACAATATTTTAACATACAGGGAATAGAATATAAATGAGTAGCTCTAAAGAATACGAAGCAAATTTAGATTATAAGCAAACCTTCCTCGAAAGTAATAATTATATAACTCCATCAGAAGACTTATCAAGAAACAGTTTAGGAACTCCAAATGAAATAGTATCTAGAAAGCAAAATAACATTATTATCCTTTTATTAATAAATTGCTTAGAAAAATTAGACAAATTAGAACACATCATGACACAGAAAAAAGATAAAGAAATAGTTACGACAGATATTGAAGAATTATGCTCTAAATTAAATAATATTAAAATAGACAAAAGAAAAAATTCTAAAACAAAAGAGGCATTAAAATTTTTAGTCTATGATAAGAAACAATAGTAATATTTTAGGAAGAGGTAATGCAGAAGACAGAAATAGAACAGAAGTACTCGCAACAGAAACTAGAAGAAGAAATGAAAATACAGTAGGTAATAGAGTTCTAAGACTATTTAGAAATCCTTCTGCACCCATAGCTTCCTTAGAACAAGTCATAGACATAGATAGACAAATTGAACAATTTAGACAAAATAGGCTAGACTTAATTTCTCCACAAATTTTATATCAAAATAATGCAAATTTAAGTCAAACAAGACTCTTTATGCACTATAGAGAAACTCAAAATAGATGCATAGGAGAAGATACAGTAAGCATAAATTTAATACATCCAGACTCTGAGCAAGATTTGATCAGAGGAAATTTAAGTTCACAAACCAATCCTTTATTCGTTCATAATCTAGAGTTGTTATGAGTATTGCGGCTTATGCATGGTTTTGAATATGTATGCAGTGGATTGTGCTAGCGTTTGTCAATATATGTGTATTGCTTATTATTTGTTCATGTGATTTCACTTGCAAAATCCGATTCCGTGTCTGTTTGTATGTATGTACATACATATATACAGCATGTCAACTTATGTGAGCACATGCTAGCGTTGTATGTTTGAGAATTTTTACGCTTCCAACCTTGCCGTTTTTTCATAATTTCAGTTGCAAAAAATAGATTTTAACCCTGGACCAGAAGATCCCTCCGTATTATACGACCAAGCAAACCATGTCAGTACGCTCTTATGGGATGGTGGGTAAGATACTTATTTTATCAACTTTCTTATTCTTACGAACATTGTATACGTTTATTTTGGTTAAATTGTATTTATTAATTCGTAGGAAAGAGCACTTCTCAACACAGTAGAAGTGTCCGATAATTTCAAAGCCTGGAAGTTGAACAAATACCAGAAAAGGTTACTGCGTGGGATTGGGTTTGGGATTTTCACGCATGGGCAAATCTTTCAACACCTTGACCGGCACTTAATAGGTGCCCTTGTTGAAAGGTGGAGAAGTGAAACGAATACGTTTCACTTCCCTCTCGGAGAGATGACAATTACCCTAGAAGATGTAGGGTTCATCTTAGGGTTACCGGTGACGGGACGGCCGGTAATTGCTCCTCCGTCAGAAGCAACGAATAAGAGAACCGCTAGGGACTTCTTTACTTCGATACCCCAGGATCAATTTAGCACTGGTGGTATCAAGTTGAAGTGGTTGGTAGATACCTACAAGGTTTCTGCCGGAAAACTACACGGACGAGATGCTTGTGCTGTACACACAAGCTTTCCTCTTGTGGGTGATGGGGGCAATTCTGTTCCCAACAACGTCGAAGAATACGGTCAGCGTCAAATATTTACCGTTGTTGGGTAACCTGCTGGAGGTTGGGGATTATGCCTGGGGTGCAGCAACTCTTGCGTACCTGTACCGAGCATTGCACAAGGCAACGAGGCCCGACTCCAAAGCTATATGTGCATGTCTCTCGCTATTGCAGGTATATCATACAAATCTTGATTACGTGCTCATTTTTTTTTTGTTAAATCAACAATAAATTTTGACGATACTTTATTTAATTTTTCTTTGCTCTCAGGTGTGGTCTTATGAACATCTTGCTACCGGCGCACCCAGGCGTAGGGACGGAATGGATAACGTGTGGCCTCGGTTGTGCACCTGGGAGTACAGCCGGAAGGACAGCCACTACCCGAGGAGAGACAATCCCCATCATAACATTACGTACTATCGGGGGGAGCTCAACTCGCTATCTCCGGGCCAGATGCAATGGGCACCGTACAAACGTTTGGCACGATGGGTGGGGGAGTCATTCGTCTTCACGCTCTTCGGGTTGCAACGCACACCCCTGATCCACTTCGAGGTCGCAGAGTGGTAGCTACCAGATCGTGCTATGCGCCATTTTGAGTGCCTGCAGGAGTTTCCAGCCGATGCGCCAGATATGAGGGGTAACAGGAACCCACCGAGTGTCGGACGGTTTGGCAAGGTGAACGCGCACGACTTGTGCACACGAGAACTTGAGGTTTGGGATTCCTGGCAGGACACGCTAGTGGCCATTGTGTCGGAGCCTGACCCCGTGATCAGCATCGAACAATACAATGAGTGGTACTACCGCATCACCCGGAGGAGAGTAGATCCAGTAAGGTTTGAACGCGAATAGAAGTACCACCCTAGAGGTCAGATCGATAAGTAGATGGCATACAATTTGGT
Organism: Escallonia herrerae; assembly: GCA_033070095.1. Lineage (NCBI taxonomy): Eukaryota > Viridiplantae > Streptophyta > Magnoliopsida > Escalloniales > Escalloniaceae > Escallonia > Escallonia herrerae. Next base: position 6,453 of record JAVXUP010002430.1, on the reverse strand, counting down.
AAGTTTCCCAACCAGTGCTTTTAATTGAACTTGATGATTCTAAGTGTGTGTATGAAGTTACTTATTTATTATCTCTTTGGATGTAGATTAATGCCTCATTCGCCTTCTTCCAGAAGTTGAGCAAGCGGAAGGATCTGGTGGATGCAATGGGCGAGGAGCTTCACCAACAGGCTGAAGCGTTAGCGTATGGTTGCGGAAATTTTTTGCGCCAAGCATCCGGACAACCTTCGGGGGTCAACCCGAGAATGGGGGAACCGGGGTGGCAGCCCCCTTATGTGAGTGAGGGATACGGTGATCCCTCGGGACAGACTTCGGGGGTGATCCAGGGATATGGTGGTCCCTCTGTACCGGGAATGGGTGGTGATTGGGGACCGCCAAGTACCATGGGCCAGGCTCAAGCGCTATGGGAAAAGTACAGTGAGCTCTCATTCTCTTTGCTTCTAGACTCGGAACCCCAACCCCTCTCTCAGAGTCAAGTCACGCAGGACTGGGGTTTCAAAAACATCAGTCTGTTCGAGACACTGTCCATTGTCCCGTGGGCGAAACCATCTATTGCGAAAGGAGGGCAATATCTCCCGGTCGACCCCCCCCCCCCAAAGGAGTGCAAGATCCGTCGGTCGACCCCCAAGGGCAATATCGCAAAGGGCATCCATTGAAGCCCCTAAAGCCGCATAAATACCAAATTATTAGAGAGCGGTATTTTAGCGGGTTCCCCCGGGACAAAGCGTTATATAATGAGAATCACCTAGAGGGCATGGATTACTGTTGCTCGTGGGAAAAAATGTCCTCCCTGGCTTCGGGGAGTTGGTTAGACAACGGCGTTATCTCTACCTACGTGGCTATTCTGAAGGAAAGGGGCCGGGGGTGGCTGAACGAGTATCCGGGGTATTTTTGGTGGATGCCTTTTTTCATAGCCTCCTAGTGGCTGAATGGCATGAGTGGGTCGAACGAAGGGGGAATAAAAAGTTGAGCCAGTAGAGACCATCGGATAACCTATGAGCATATCTGAATAGGGATAGTCCAGTGAGCGCAATGGTTGCCCACGTGTTTCTAATCCCATTTCTAGGGGAAAGCTGCTGGTACTTGGTTTGCTATGAACCAACGGAAAAAGTCGTATTGGTGATCGACAGTCTCCACGATGATACCCTCCACATGCCTGTACTGCGGATGTATAAAGCCCAGTTGGACTCTATGGTAATCTTACGATTGTTGTTTAATGCTTATTGTAACTTGCCAATTGTAAATGTTAACTCGTGTCTTACGTAGTTTTCTGTTTCTCGTAAAATCTATTTTGTGCCATGGTCCATGCTATTCGTGGTCTACCTGTACCGGCACGGCCAAGGCTCCATTTTCGATTGAAGAAGAGGAGGCCCAAGCAACATAATATTTCAGACTGCGGCATCTTCCTTTGCATGTACATGGGTTACATATGTTGAAGTTGAGGGTTTCTGCCTCCCCGTCCGCTACACAGTGTAGCAGACGTCCAAAGACGAAAATTTTCTAAGTGTAGAAGTTGAGAGTTTCTGCTTCTCCGTCCGCTACATAGTGTAGCGGACGTCCAAAGACGAAAATTGTCTAAGTATATAAGTTGAGAGTTTCTACTTCCCCGTCCGCTACACAGTATAGCGGACATCCATAGACCCAAAAAATTACTAAATGTTAAGTTGAGAGTTTATGCTTTCCGTCCGCTACACAATTTAGCGGACGTAGAGGGAACAAAATTTTTTAAAGTGGGGGAACCAAATTGGGGAAATTTTTCTAAGTAAAGACGTTGAGAGTTTCTGCTTCTCCGTCTGCTACACAATATAGCGGACGTCCAAATACAGAAAAAAAATTTAAGTGTAGAAGTTGGGAGTTTTGGCTTCCCCCCCCACTACACAGTGTAGCGGACGTAGAGGGAACAAAATTTTTTTAAGTAGGGGAACAAAATAGGGGAAATTTTTTCTAAGTGTAGACGTTGAGAGTTTCTGTTCCGTCCGCTACACAGTGTAGCGGACGTCAATAGACCCAAAAAATTACTAAGTGTTAAGTTGAGAGTTTATGCTTCTCCGTCCGCTACACAGTGTAGTGGACGTAGATGGAACAATTTTTTTTAAGTGGGGGAACAAAATGGGGAAAAATTTCTAAGTAAAGACGTTGAGAGTTTCTACTTCTCCGTGCGCTACACAATGTAGCGGACCATAGACCCAAAAAATTACTAAGTGTTGAAGTTGGGAGTTTCTGCTTCCCCGTCCGCTATACAATGTAGCAGACGTAGAGGGAACAAAATTTTTTTAAGTGGGGGAACCAAATGGGGGAAAATTTTCTAAGTGTAAACATCGAGAGTTTCTGCTTCTCCATCCGCTACATAGTGTAGCGGACGTCCAAATACAAAAAAAAAAATTAAGTGTTGAAGTTGGGAGTTTTCTTTCCCGTCCGCTACACAGTGTAGCGGACGTAGAGGGAACACATTTTTTTAAGTGGGGGAACAAAGTGGAGGAACAAAATGGGGGAAAATTTTCTAAGTGTAGACGTTGAGAGTTTGTTCTCCGTCCGCTACCCAGTGTAGCGGACGTAGATGGAACAAATTTTTTTAAGTGTTGGAGATCAGAGTTTCTGTATTTGGACGTCTAAATGACCGACCATGACAACCTCAATATCTCAAATGCACGATTAACAATAAAAAATCATCAATTAACAACCTAAAATCAACAATCAATAATCACAATTCTCTAATGCAAAATTAACAACCTTAAATTAAGAACACCTTAAAATAGTTCAAATAACACAAATTTTCAAATCACTAAGTTGTTTAAATTACACAAAATTAGGGCTCAGAGTTCAACATTAGGGGGAAGCTTTTTCACAAGTGCTATGTTAAAACACCGTCACTTGAAAACTCATATGCCCCTTGTGTTCAAAGATTACAAAGTCCCCTTCATTGAGGTCGTGCTGCTCGCAGAAATTGCTCCAACCCTCTTCGAAACAAATTTGCTCTTGGTCGCGCTTCTTCTGGATTTTAACAAGCCATGACCCTTTGCGGCTGGTTAAAGTTGCTTCGAACCAAAGTGTGGTAAGCAATCTGCAAAAGGCTATCGGTATGTCCTATCACATTCAATATAAGACAGGTAAGTTTTTAACCAAAGATAAAACTTTTAACACACACGAAAACACATAGAAGAGGGATGGCCTACAAGTTCTGTATGAAACCCAGGAGTCATGACCTTGAAGAAGTGTCTGCCGGTTGAAACGTCCCTGTTCACCGAAACAGAAGCCATCAGGACGGTCGCCGAAAAGGGGGTCGCGGGTGGGTGAGATGTTCGAGACAAAGAAGTTTGAAGGGAGAAAGAAGAAAGGCCGATCTGATTGGTATTTGAAGAAGTATGACACGTCTGCTACATTGTGTAGCGGACATAAGGCATACCAAGGGTTTTGTTGTCCGCTATATTGTGCCACGGACTGTCCGATATATTGTGCCGTGGACACTCTAGAAAATTAAAAATTTGGGTGTCTGCTGCACCGTCCGCCACATAGTGTAGCGAACAGGCCAACTAAAAAAATACCTAAAGTTAGATTTGGTGGCGGCTGTAATAGGTCCATCAAAAATAACCTTCCAGTCTTCGGTCAAAATTTAATCTCATCAAAAGAATATTACGCATTATTACAAATGTCAAACAGACTTGATGGCTTATACAAAAAACTAAAGGTCCAATGTAGCTGCTTCTTCCTCATCTTCGGCATCATCTTCTTCCTCGTCTTGCAAACCCCCTGGACTTATCCCCAGTGCCTTGTAATGGTTCCGCTTGTCATGATCGGTCATTTTGTTACACAATGCACACCTTGTCAGCTTTTTAGGTTGAGTTGCCTGTTCAATAGAGCTCTTCATCCTCGTAGATCTCTTGCGTCCTTTCGTTTACGATATAATTAGGTCCAAAGGCCGGATATCATTGTCGTCTTCCTCCCCGGCTTGTCATCTTCTGATCCCGTTGTAGGCTCAGTGTCAACCGCATTGCTGACTGAAGCTGCTTCCAACTGGTCGACGATGGGCTATTGCTGCTGAGCTACCTCTAGGAGATGTTTATATGCGACCATTGTAGCAGCACCTTTTACGGAAAAATGGGTGAACATTGTCACCAGATAATTATACCGCAATGTCTCTGATTCTTCAAAGTCACTATACGGATGCTTCGAAAAGGCAATGGTACTGTGCAACCTGTTTGCACCTTTCGTCCACCGTGGCAGGACATATTTATCGGGAATTGCCCTTATATTCTTCTGGATGAAAAACCGCAGAATGTGTCTACACAGGATGCCATAGAACTCAAACTTCTTGCAAACACATCACTGAATTTGTTAATGTATCATGGCTCACCGTATAAATTATGTACAACTTCTCAAGGATGAGGTCATTCACGAGGGAATAAACCTTGTACTCACGTGTAGACATTTTGCCACCTTGTTTATACTGTATCGTCCCGATTTTTACAGCTCTACTTGGTATAGCAAGAAGATCTCCTTCATATAGACTTTGGCACCATTCAACTCTAGCGAGGTCTCAAGAAACCTTCTCCTTTGTTTGTACGTTGTTGCAAAGTCTGCAGCCCTTTCTTTTACGAACAACGAAGCAACCGCTTTTTGTGCGGATGCAACAAAACTCTTCAAATTGGTACTTGTACCCACATAACTATTGAACGTGGCATTCATATATTCACTCATGCCCGTCATTTTCATGCCCGCTGAAAAATACCTCCTCGTGTAAATGCCAATCCATTGCTCTTTGCGCTTGTACAAGTGTTGGAGCCACTCGTTCTCTTGCAATGAGTAATCCCGAACAAGCTTTTCTCACCTCTCCTCAAATTCCTCAATCGTTAACGACTTATTAACGCACTTGTCAAAATCCTGTTTAAAGTCTGGATACTTTGCGTACACGTGATGCAGCCGTTCAGGGTATTTGTTGCTTATGTGCCAAGTGCACAAGTTGTGCCGGGTGTCTGGGAAGACGGTAGCAATAGCCTCCTTCATTAACAAATCTTGATTGGTGATGATCACTTTGGGTGCTTTGAAGTTCATTGCTTCCAGCCACTCCTAAACAACCATACAAAAGAACCCTCGCTCTCGTCCCTTAACAAGGCGAACCCAAACAGGATGGAGTGATAATGATGATTAACGCCCGTGAAAGGAGCAATGGCATCGAGTACTTGTTGGTACGGTATGTGGTGTTGAAAGTCATGACATCCCCAAAATGCTTATAAGCTAGCCTCGAACGACCGTCGACCCAAAAAATTATACTAACTCGATGCTCGTCATCAAGTTTATGATCGAAGGTAAACTGCTGGTCTTCCATCTACATCCGTTTCAATAGGCTCATTGTAGATTGAGCATTATTGAGGTCATACACGGCTCATCTATGGGTTTGGACCCCGTTACAAACGTTTGTCGTGTTGAAGTTTAAATTTTAAATTCCCCCAGCCTGTTCAGCAAGAACATTAACAATCTCAGTAGGTTCAATTCGTGCATTGCTCATTGTGTGAATTAGGCTCCTCGCGACCTTACCCATCTTCTTGCGTTGATGCATCTGACTCACCTTAGATGGAGTTACTAACGGGTGATTGTGTGCTAGTTCCATGCTGGTAATAAGCCAATGATCTTGCTTGGGTTTGTAGCTTACGAACATCTTGACCTGGCAATTTGTGGGTTCAAAGTAGTCCCGTCTTCTATGCGAATATCCTATTTCGTCATCATTGCCTATGCGTGTCTCATTTTGCTGTGGGTTTCTACCCCTATGACACTCTTATAAGCAATAGCATATATTTTTTGTTACGTTGCTTGTTCTTGTAGTCTTTATTCTAATGCCAAAACCAACCCTCAATGAATACGCTCGAAAATATTCTTCAGCTTCTTCCAATGTTTGAAACGTTCATCCTAGATACGGATCACTAGCTTCTATGGGGACGTTGGAGCTCGACACGAAATCAGACATTGTGAAACAAGACCTGTGTAGAAATAAACTACGCTTAACAATCAAATGACATTTCTAACTGAAAATATTACCTAAAGATTACCTTGGCGAATAGACCAATTTAGGATGACAAATATACCATATACATAATCTCAAAAGTGTCTCCAAATTAATAATTATTAATTTATTAAACATAACAAATTAAAATTACTAAGATAAATAGACAAATTCATCATGCCAAAATACAACAAACATATCTCAAAAAATTAGAATTTAAATAGGATAAATTTTTGAAGTTAGCGAACCTAAAAAAAATTGAATTAAACTATAATAATTTATTTAAAGTTAATAATTTATACCTTTTTGATGAACATCATGTCTAGAACATCACAAAAAATCTAGAGTAGAACATCACAAATTAATGAATAGAGTGACAAATTTCTAGAACATAAAAAAAATCTATACTTTTTTGTCCAAACAAATAAATTATACTTTACCAGCCAATCCATAAAGAA